>JARKIB010000387.1:0-117957 GCA_029378385.1 Mycena metata | reverse complement strand
GAGGACCCACCAGACAAGAATTGCAGTAGAATAATACAGGCACGTTCCCGAAATTTTGACCCTCTCTTGTGTCCCCTTTCGTGAACGATCATTAGTATCGAAATTGATTCGGCCACCCTTTTATCTAGTAACTCAAAACATTCAAGAGTCCACTGAGGAACTGATGTAACATGAACTGTGGTGACCTTGAGGTAATTTTCAATCGGCGGGATTTTGCACCCTTGCGCGGTTTTGTGACTCCATGGAACAGTCAACAACCTATACAGGCCAAGCAGAGAACGCTGGATAGCCTGGGAGGTGCTTGCGGTAGAGTCGCAATGTCCACAATGAAAGTGGCTCCAGGCCCAGCCCCTCCTGGAGATAATGACAATAATAATAATTCTTGTTTTCAAGGTTCTTCAATACAGCCTCGAAGCTACAGTTCAACCGAGTTGAACTTAGAATGGGTCACGTAGGAGGATTGGAGGAGAGCGAGTCGGTGGGCTTGAATAGTCTATCAGAGTCGGTCAGAGGAAGAGACTGCGATTGGGATGATAGACTTACGCGCCCCGTCGATTTTTTCGTGTTGCTTGGGTGGGGCATTGGGGTACCATTTCAGTTAACGCATGAGATTGACGAAACCCATGACCGCAAAAATTACATATCGAATCCGTGGATCTCCGCTCTTCTACGACTGGTGTCAAAAAGCGGCGCAAACTAAGCAGGGCACTGACAAGTAGAATCGATCCGTAACCCAACAGTGGAATGATACTAGAGCGAAATAATCAACGCAAACACGAGAGGGAAAAGAGTTAAAACGTACAACCGAACCTTTCCGACAATGTCTTTCTTCTCCAGTCGCTCCAAGCCCTTGTACAACACCAACATCGTCGACGTCGTTGTTGTCGCCCTTTGTGAGGATCTGCTGACCGGGACAGCCTGGGATTCGGATAATATGCCGCACACATTTGGGGTTCGATGGCCGTTTTGCATCACGCGGTGGGACGATGGGTATGGTTTGCCTGCGACCTGGTACACACACAATATCGCCATTGGCATTCTTGTACTCGTGCGGCTTGTAATTAGTGAGGAAGAGGATGTCGCCGCGGTGGATCCCGGGCTCCATCGAACCGCTGAGGTGAAAATAACGTATGAAAATCGGCCGCGAAGGGAAGCAACGAAAACCCACCTCAGGACGACGAATACTGGAGATGGGCAGTTGGTCAGGAGAGAGAGACGATGTAGCCATGTAAGCGGTGGTCAGGGCAAGAATGAAGGCTTGCCCTTGGAGTAGGCCTTGGGAACGTCGGTTGGTCCGAGTCTTGTGAGTTCGAGGGAGGCGAAAGACGTACCTGGCGCATATGTATTCCCCACATGATTTCGGGGACCTTGAGAAAGATGAATTGTTCATGAGTTTGCTTATGAGGAACGGCCCCGTATGATGAACACGTTGCCATAGATCATTATATTCACCAGGGCGGTCCTAACGAAAGCACTGGGAGATGATCTTACAGTGCATCGAGGTGGAAAGAGAGGAAGCGGTTGCGACACGGTTGCTAGGACACAGCGGGTGAGGTTGAAGGGGTGAAATTGCGGGGGGAGATTGGGCATAGATCGGACACGTAGGTGGGCAACTACACGTTGGCACCCGTGGCTAGTCGTCAAGGAGAGAGCCAATACTGGCAAATAAGAGTTTAGGCTTAATAAGGGCACAAATCGAGAGAACCGAGACTTGACCAAGACATAGCCTCAAATCAACTAAAATTGCGCAGAGACGGAGGAAGTTGCCCATGGCCGAAGAAGTCGAAAAGTTACAACGTATGTTTGACCGCTTGAAGTATCTTTGAGATTGCGGCATTTATCGATGTGGTGGTCGTTGGGGGTCGGAAGCAGAAGCGGGCCGCTGCCGGAAGTCGAGATTCAGTTTGTGGCAGCGTGGGAAAATTGCGTTTCCCTTTCTCTCTCTCTCGTCACATCCAACTCGAGTGTGCCGGTAACTGCGTGCTACGCAGAACGACTCGGATGAAGGTCACAAGGTAGCCATAAATAACATAGATTACTTTTTAGATCAATTGGGTGCGTGAGGTTGAACTTGAACTTGCGCTTGTCTAATTCTCTGATTTCTCTGACCTCAACGACGACTTAGAGCACAGATAAGCTCCATGTTATGTCTCCGATGTTCAATACAATTTTCTGTAGGAGATTTGGCGCACTCAGACGTCGACTCCTCGGCAATTCCACACATTTTGAGTGGCCTTTACAGATTCGGTGACCGGTCGCCGGAGACCTCCTCTCCGTCGATCCTCCTACCATAGACAGAAGCACCGTATCTCCTTGATTATCTTTACCATTATCTATCCGTTGGTTGAAAATTGTTGGCGGTTATTCCAGATTGCCGCACGGACATTGCTTTCACAAATACGACTTCTTCCATGTAGCTTTAATGAATCCCACAGGAGGAGGGGGAGGAGGGTGTATTACTGTAGAGGTCCCTATAAGGAACAAGCAGGTGTTGTACTGACATACATTTGTCCTTAATGTAGACTGTCAGGCAGCAAGGAGAGCTCCAAGGAGTACTTTGCATCACACCGGAAAGATTGAAGTGCCTTTAATCTTTGTGTATATGATGGCTCAGACACACAAAAGTACGACTTAATAGACTAAACAATGTTGGCGGCCGATAACACTTCCCCCAATCTACCCCATGTTTAAAGTCGGCGTAAGAAGCCTCGTTTGTTTGGGTTCCAATCACCAATTTGGTTGTGCGGCATCCAAAATCCTGCTCTGTATTGGCCTGGAAGCCAGAACAGCACTCTGAGGGATAATTGGCGAGACACCCACCCCTGGTAGGTCCTCCAATGGCTAACGGAGCGGGGCGGCCAAGATCTAAAAGGAAGTGGTAAGCGCGGGGACAAAGTTCAAGCGTGGGAATACATACTCGAGCAAGGCATTATCGTACTGCGTGGGTCCTGTGGCCTGCGCTCCATGGAAGACAGATGTTGCAACGTCTTTCAACGCATCAGATATACGATCAGTCTCAGCTGGCCACACACGAATAGTGTAGTCGTAGGAACCAGAAGCAATATACTTTCCGTCCGGCGAGAATGCCACTGATGTGACGGAGTCAATATGACCAGTGAACGCCTCTTGAAGCAGATCCCAGTTGTGCGTATCCCATAGTCGTACTGTGTCGTCTGCGGCACCAGATAAAATGGATTGTCCATCCGGGGGAAAATACAACTGAGTAAACGCGAGCGTCGTGGCCATTGAGGACCATGATCAGTTTGCCGCTATGTCCGTCCAAAATACAAATGGTTCCGTCGTCGGAGGCAGTTGCAATATATTTTCCGTCAGGAGAAAACGCCACCGAGTTGACCGAGTCGGTATGGCCGTCAAACGGCTCCCCAAGCTTCATTCCGCTCTCCGAGTCCCAAAGGCAAACTGTCTCGTCATCTGCACCAGATACAATGCGCCGTCCGTCAGGCGAGAAAGCAACAGCGAATACTGCCTCGGTGTGGCCATTCAAAGGGTTCACCAATGGTCTTCCCATTCTCCACATCCCAAATACGGATTGTCGTGTCAACCGAGCCAGACACAAGGCATTTTCCGTCGACGGAGAACGCGACCGACTCCAATGAGTCTGTGTGACCTTCAAACGGTGCACCAATGGTCTTTTGGCTGTCCACGTCCCATAGTCGCAATGTTCCGTCGTCCGACCCAGTAGCAATGGTCTTCCCACCGGGAGAAAATATGACAGCATTTATCGAATCTGTGTGCCCTTCGAAGGGCTCACCCAACATTTGCCCACTCTCTATATCCCACAGTCGTACCGTGTCGCTAGAAGCCGAGGCAATGCATTTGCCATCAGGGGAAAATGCAACCGCAAGGACCCCATGGCCGCTCTTGGATCGAGTTGTCGCCTCGGTTGGACTCATTGGAGGCTTACTGTCACCACTATCGGTGGTCCATAGTCGAATAGTGGTGTCATAGGAACTGGAAACGATGTAGGCGCCGTTGGGTGAGAATGCCGCTGCACTTACTGCCCCCACATGGCCTTGGAACGGTTTGCCCAGAGGAACACCGGTCATCGCATCCCACACACAGATGGTGTGGTCCTCGGAACCAGAGATTATTTTGCTCCCATCAGATGAGAAACCGACGGAGTAGACCGAGTCGGTATGGCCTTCAAGTGGGGATCCAAAGGTGACCATGCTCTCCATATTCCATATCCGTAGAGTTCCGTCATCTGAGCCAGACACCACGTATCTGCCATCGGGGGAGAATTCAACCGCTTGGACCGAATCCGTGTGACCCTGAAGTGGTTCACCAATCGATGTAGCACTCTCTACACTCCAGACACGAACGGTGTCGTCTTCAGAGCCAGACACAACACGGTACCCATCAGGGGAGAAAGCCACACAGAGGACCGGTCCAGTGTGCCCCGAAAGTGGTGTCCCAACACCCTGCCCGCTTTCTATATCCCAGATACGAATCGTCGTGTCTTCCGAACCAGACGCGATGTACTTTCCGTCGGGCGAGAATGCAACCGAGTACACTGAGTCGGTGTGGCCCTCGAACGGTTTTCCCAATGACTAGTCCGGTTTCCACGTCCCACACTCGCACTGTGTCGTCTTCGGAAGCACTAGCAAGCAACTTCCCATCCGGAGAGAATACGACGGAATAGACTGAGTCGTCATGGCCCTCGAATGGCTCACCAACAGCTTCCCCGCTCTCTGCATCCCACACTCGCAGTGTTTCATCGTCGGAGGCGGACGCGATCCGGGTTCCATCCCGCGAAAACACAACTGAGTTGACAGAGTCGGTATGGCCCTCGAGCGTCGTAACGGTGGTGGGCCATGTGCTCATCTGACCTTCCACGAAAGACAACAACCCGGGGAATTGTGGGCGGAAGGTGGCACTGATAATAGACTGTGTAGGCGCAAGGGATAAAGCCGAGATATAGATATGTGGAGCACTTTGAGTAATTGCAGGAATGAAGAAGGTGATGAACCGTTTCGCATCGGTAGCGAAGTTACCGGCGTCTCGGTGCTAATATTCGATGAACCAACAATTTTCGACAGATGAAAATCAAGCTCACCTTAGTCCAAGTACTGAATTTTGAAATAGCGTAGACTCCCGCTTTTACCATCCCCAGTAAACTCAACACTTCCAGCCAGAAGAGAAATTTGGTGGACAGAAGTTTGTGTGCCTCCTGCGCAGCATGGTCGTCGAAGGGGATTCTAACGAGATGGTCAACCCAAAAGTGGGCTGCGTACCGGAGATGGCTAGGAATGCAGGTCTCTATGCGCCGCTGGATATCCGGAACATCGATGTTCCGCAGGTATGATGTGGGCAAATCGCAAATGTTAAATCTGAGCTCGCTTTGCAAGAGTCGAGTCAAGTGCAAGGCCACAAATTGCTGCTGATCTTCGGTGTTGCAAAGGAGATCCGGTCGTTTGGCGAGAATGCCTGACGACATGAATTCCCGGAAGGACAAATGTATGACTTGTATTTTTCCTCCTATGGCCTCGGGAACGCGGATGACGGCGCTCAACCGGTGAAGGGCCCTCTTGATGGACTCGACATCCATATTGAGCAATGTACCCAGAGCCGCAGGATCCAGAGGTTCGAATAGGGCTAAGATGGTCCCCAACACTCGCACCGCACGGTCACGAGAATCTCGATCCCGCTGATCTCCGGTAGCTGGAAGTGGAATTGCCTCGTCGACGATACGATAGTATAGATCGTTCAGATCCGTTAGGAGTGCGCCCTTCAGCAGGTAGTCGATGGAGCTCTGCGGATGGTTTTGTGGTAATCCTGCAAGTATGTATCGAACAGCAGTGGCAGCAAAAACAAATAGGCCGCCCGCCCGCTTTGTGATTTCCAGCACATCCTCCGCTGGGGCCTTCCAAGTGTCGCGGGTGGTCCACTCACTGCCATCCAGAGAGCGTTCAACATAGAGTTGAATGTCGCGTTCGACGGTAATTAGATCGATTTCATCCAAGATGATTTGGTGCATCAGCGGATGCAGCGCGTCGAACCTAAGGTAAGAGGGTACATCCGGTCGACCCGTGAGGAAGAACCGAATGTGGGTTGGTATCTGGCTGATACTGTCCGAGAGCCAACGGAGGACAACCTGGCCACGATCCTTCCCGCATTCGTCCAGTGCATCCAAACAAATAACCCACGGAGTTGAAGAAGGTGGTAGCTGAGCTAGCAGGTCAACCACGAGCTTCCTGAACTGCAGGCGTGGTTCCGCGGTTAAAATGCCCGTCCGGTCACTGTCGATGACTTTGATAAGGAGGCTCGCAAATTTCGAGTCAAAGTCGGCTAGTTGGCGAGCAAGAGTGCCAGGCAGGAATTTGAGCTCTTTCCGCTCTGCATAGTCGCGCGAGAAAAAGAAAGAAGCGGCTAGGACAGATTTATCCTCCGCTAGAATGGACGCGACTGTTTTCGCGATCGTTGATTTTCCAGATCCCGCGGAGCCGCTAAGCATGACTATACGCTGGATTGCGTTGACCGGGTTGGTCAACCGCGCTGTGATTTCCTTGATTACGTCGACTCGAGTGCCCGTCATGCACATCTCGGGGGTGTTTTCTGCATTGTAGCGTGCTGGGACGTATTTGATGCTGGCCAGGATTTCTTGGGCGAGGACTCAGTATCTGAGATTAAATGTTTTTGACGCTTTTCATACCCTTCGATGCCATATTAGTGATCGATTTCTCGATGGAAATGTTGCCATAGAACTGTAAACCAAGAATCATCAACATATTGTCATTTACCGCGGCACGGTAACAATGCGCACCGTGAAATGTTGGATCTGAGTTGCGATGGAGTCTTTAATACCTCCAATCTGCTCCTTATAGTCCTTGCCCATGACGAAGCGTTTGATTCGATCTTTCTCCGCCAGCGATTTACATTGAGCAGAAATCATGTTCAGTTGACTAGAGAGTAGGGTGAATAAAGGAAGGAAGGAATGAGCCAAGGGTCACCACGTACGATCTCAATGCAGCCAACCGACTCTTCAAGTCATCGGCGCAACCAGAGTCGTCGATTGCGATCAGATTGTCGAGGCATCCGGTTAGTTTGGATAGATCCTCTTTGTTCGAGCGCATAGTCTGTGCTTATAAGAAATCATACCTGTTGTGAGATCGATCAATGCACGCACTGAAACCATTGTTGCCAGCTCCAATACTGATTTGATTACTGTTTCGGCACCAGGAACACCGAGACCTGAGATGCTGGCTGCGGCAACATTGAGCACTGAGATGGCACCGTCGAGGACACGCATGAGGGAGAAGGTAGAGATTCGAGCAGCGTGGAACAAGCGTGGAAGAATCATGACACGAATCGTGTCAAATTAAGACCTACCTGCGTCAAAGTCGGAGAAACGGAAGCGAGTCACCGGGCACGTTGTGTTTACAGCAAGCCCATAAAACGCAAAGACTAAAGAGGCCAGTGATGTACTAGCCGCCTAGTAGGGTAGACTTTGGGTAGACTTGACGCTGCATGAAGCCTGATGAAGCCTTGATAACTTGAAAGCCTGCTCGACGGCGGCAAGTGGCAATTTGAAGAAGAGCCAAAGTGGAGGGGACGTTGATTACAATGGGTTTTATGTTTGGCCTGAATGACCTGGAAGGCGAAGGCTTGTGGGTTCATGGATCAAGCCAAGATCAAGCAAAGATGTCGCAACGCAAGCGGTCTCCGGGCCGAATACCGCATCAACAAACAAAACAACCTTGAAAGCGTCGGCCGAAACCAAGTAGCAACTGATGTTCTCCGGACCGAGCGCCGCTACGCGCTTTCTCTTCCCACTCACCGCAACTTTGTGAATCGGAATGGCTTCTCTTCTTCGCCCGCTACTTCGTCGCGGGAAACCCTTGACCGTTGGAATACGGCGCTACACCACCCCGAACTTCCGGCCAAGAAACCCAGGACTGACGGCTTTCATTGCAGGAATCTGTGGAATCGCGGTCGGCTTGGGAGTGGCCCAAGTACTCCCGAGGAAGTCAACGCAAGTTCAATCTACACTGCCAACATATGGAACCGCGAAGGAATTCAGCCAAGCCATCGAAGACCTGCGCAACACGTTCTCCACCCGGGCGGGTGTCGTATCCACCGACCCCGACGATCTCAAACTTCACGGTCTATCGACGAATACATATCATACTGGTGGGTGCTGCCCATTGTCCTTTCTTCCAGGCATTTTATCCTTGAAGGCGTGGACCACAGCGTCGTGGTGTATCCGGAATCGACCGAGGATGTCGTCAAGGTCGTCAAGGTCGCTAACAAGTATAAAATGCCCATAACGGTGACCTGGTGAATTGGTTATTCTGCCTGCGAGGGTGCTTACGCTGCGATCTTGTAGCCGTATTCTGGTGCAACGAGTCTGGAGGGACAGTTTATCGGCGTAGGTGCATTGCCAACATATCGATTTAATTCTGAATCTCTTCAGCGACCGGGAGGAGGCATCTGCGTCGACATGAGCGGCATGAACAAAATCTTGGCGATACATGGTAAGTATCTACGGTCTTTTCTCCCAAATACGATAACGAAACGATTTTAGAAGCGGACGCGGATGTCGTGTGCCAGCCTGGTCTGGGTTGGATGGAGCTCAATGAGACTCTACAGAGCCAAGGTATCCCAACCACTCTTTGTTTCTTTCTCAGACTCCCTAAGCTCGCATCCAGGAATCCCACTCTTCTTCCCTGTGAGCCCTTCCCTCATAAAAAGAATTACATTTTTACTTCAGCGTAGATCGACCCCGCTCCGGATGCCACGATAGGCGGCATGGCCAGTACTGGCTGCTCAGGGAGTGCGTCTGCATCGTTTCCCTCGCATCTCTCCTCGCGTCGGACCGTCAATTGAATTGTCTTTGCCTCCGTTTCAGCGAACGCAGTCAGGTACGGCACCGCCAAAGCGGAGTGGTTCCTCAACATCACCGTCGTACTTCCCAGCGGCGAGGTCATCAAGACGCGCCGCCGCTCGCGGAAGTCCTCCGCGGGGTTCGACACAACGAAGCTGTTTATTGGCGCGGTGGGCGTACCGCTCGACATCCGGGGATCCAGATTTACTGAGTGTTTTTTAGGAAGGCACGCTGGGTATTATCACAGAAGGTGCGGGCTCGCTGTAGCTGCTAATGAAAAATGAATGAATGAACTCAACTCTGGCTGGTTAGTGACTCTGCGTCTGGCACCCCTCCTCCCCACCACGGTCGCGAGCGTTCAGTTCCCCGACGTCAAGGCGGCGGTAGAAGCTTCCATCCAGATCTTGCGCTCTGGCATCGCTGCGGGTATTCGTGAGTCCTTGAGGTCATTTATCCTTGCAACCGATAACACGTGTTGCAGAGTGCGTCGAACTAGTAGACGACACCTTCTTGGCCGCGACCAACAAATACGGTGCGTGAATTTACTGCCAAATTGCATCCACATTCGCTCACCTATCCTTATGGCCAGGCGCCTCCGACCACGTCTACCCCGAATCCGACGGTCTCTTCTTCAAATTCCAGGGCCACTCCCCCGCGTCGCTCGCCGAGACCGCGCGCGTGGCGCAAGAGATCTGCGTGCGGCACGGCGGGACGGGGTTCAGGCTCGCGCAAGACGCAGAGGAGGCGCACGATATTTGGCAGGACCGGAAAAACGCACATTTTGTGGGGATGGCGCTGGTTCCAGGCGCGAAGGGCTGGGCGACGGATGTTTGGTAAGTGCATTCGGTGCTGCTGCTGCTTGACTCCGCTTTGCATTGTATATATGCTCGCTAATCGAATATATTATATCGCAGCGTCCCCGTTTCCAACCTCCCGGAACTGGTGCTCGAGACGAAAAAGGATCTGGCGCGTATCGGGCTGCCCTACACCATCGTCGGTCACGTCGGCGACGGCAACTTCCACGCCCTCTTGCTCTTCACTTCCGACGAGGAATTGAAGGTTGTCAAGGAGGCGGTCCACCGGATGGTCGAGCGCGCGATTGCCCTCGATGGCACCTGTGCGTCTCCCCTCCCCTCTCCCTCTCCCTCTCCCTTCACAGCCCTTTTTGTCCCCGAATCACCGACTGACTAACACACCTGTGCGTGATAGGCACGGGAGAGCACGGCGTCGGAGTGGGCAAGCGCGAGTTCCTCGTAGAAGAGCTGGGGGCGGGGACGGTGGGGCTCATGAAGGCCATTAAGCGCACGGTCGATCCATTGGGGCTGTTTAACCCCGGCAAGGTGCGTTTTGCTTCCGTGTTGCTGTTGGAGTTCCAATGCTGAAACAAACACGCATTTTTGAAGTTGTATCCCGATGATGAGAAGGAAGATGGCGCCGGTTCCGCCAAAGGCAGTTCCTGATGAGCAGTCGAGTTCCTATGGTTCTGAAAACAATTAATTTGGGCAGGGTATGCATTGCATATGCTCGAGAACTGAACAGCGCAAGAAATCACTACGATGCAGCGACAAACTAACTAGATGAAACGACCCGAGACGTGGTACATGCGCGGGATTTTCACCATGCGATCAACTTGATTCAATCCAGTCGAGTGCGGAATTTTGGTGAACCCAACACTATTCAGGAAATAAGGGTCCTCCAATGACAAAACCTAAGCTTAAACTCGAATTCGCAACCGTCCTTCGAGACAGTAAGGTCCACCAGTGAATATGCGGTGTAGTAATATTCCAACCGCCAAGTACAAATGTCAACCCATTGTCCGTGTCCCAAAACTCGCTAAAACTAAAGAAAGACAGAAAGAAAGATGATATGGCGGCGGCAGCAAGGCAGTGGTACACTGATCGACCATTCAGAACTTGAACCCCCCAGCAAGCCCCATCACATTCCCTGGATCCACCTCCTTCTTAATCCTCCTCAGCCTCGGCAAATTCGGCCCATATATCCGCTCCAGCGCCGTATCGTACAGCGCATAGTTGGTGTACAAGGGCGCGTCCACAATCGCTTGTCCCTCGTTCATCGCAACCTGCGTGAGGTGCGCAGCACTTTGTCGGAGGGCGGCATGCATGAGGTCGTCGGATGTGGAGGGCGTCCAGGCGAAGTGAAGGTTGAGCGGGAGGTAGCCTGGGGGGTTGGCGTCGCGCGGGGGGAAGGCGGAGGGGCTGGTGCTGTGCGTATAGATGCTGGGGAGGAAGGGCTCGATGTCATATGACATGGAGATTAGGCCAGCGAGCGCGAGTTGGGTGCCCCAGAACTGCGGGCGATTCAATAAATGGTATTGAAGGAAGAAGAAGAAGAAGTAAGAGACTAACGATAGTCTCGTTCAAAATGGCGTCGATCATGGTCGGCGAGTATTCCAGCAAGCTGGCCGTGTGGAACGCTCTCCTACACAAACGCTTCATCAACATGTCCCTCTGCGTCTTGGTGATGAGGATTTTACGCACCTAGTAGCCCCACTCGAAGCATTCGACGACGCGGACTGCACCAACGACAAAAGGCTCCGCGTGCGCACATCCTCCGACAAATGCGGGATCGCAAGAAAATCGTCGAATATCCCCGCGGGCGGGGAGGGGCCGTCGTAAAACAGTATGGGCGCGACCAGTGGCTGTGACGCGTAAATTTTGAAGTGGGATTGAAAGCGGGGGTCAGCGTTGTGTAACTCGCCGAGGATGAACTTATACGACGAGACAATGCCGGCCTTGGGGTCGGTGACGTTGGCGGCGAAGCGCGCGACGGCGGCGCTGACCGCGGGGATTTCGTTAGCCGCGTAGGTGAGCAGTCCGCCCTGCGGAAAAAGGATAAGAGTGACTCAACGACTCCCCCTAGAGAAAAATAAACGCGTACCCAAACCTGGCCCTGCGAAGATCGTCGTTAGTCAACCCATTAACATTAACAATAATCAGAAGCATTCAAACCTGAGGAAAGGTCTGCAGCGTGAACTTTGTGACGATTCCCTAGGAGATATCCGGTCAGAAAACCACTAGCCTTCCTCTGACAAAGCGACGTGCAAAGTTGTTCAAACCACCCTATAGCGGAAGTGGCGTGCATCAGTACGCTGGGCAGGGGATAAGAACCAGTGTTCGAATAACCTTCAGGCCAAAGAATAAATCAGGCTCAGACGACGCTGTCACGGAGACAATGCTCCCGTTCGGCTTGACGAGCTCGAACGCGGTAATGGTGTCGACGGTCAATCCGAATTGGTTCGTCTTCCACGAATATCCTGCAATCAATGTAAGAATCTACATCAGTACGCAGATTAGTGCCCGATGCGGTCACTGACCTCCGCCGAGTGTGAACCCCGCGACGCCGACGCCAGAGGCGCGCCCGCCCACCACATTTACGCCGTAGGGCTCAAGCGCCTCGTATACCTGGGTACACGGTCACTTAGCATCATCTACGGTACAACGTGCAAATCGAATTGAGCGCACATCATCCCAGACGAGCCCAGAGCCGATTGTAACGGTTGCCCTCGACGCATCGTACGACACGCCGGAAAAACGCGCCATGGAAAGATGGACGCCGGTGGTGGACGAAAATCCGGGGTTCGCGGTATGCCCGCCACCTTTCACCTACATCATTGCCTTCAACGACTTGAATGGAAGGATGGAAGAAGGTAAGCGCATACGGCAAATGAAGTATTGGTGGAGGCGAGCAGTTGAAGCTATAGCAACTTCACATCCACCCAAAAAAAACAAGTAAGAGTGCAACACACGATGATAGAAACATCGGCGGCCGTGCCGGGTTCGACTGAGCACGCAGACAACTGGGTGCTAGAGGACGCCCAGTGCGCGATATCCTGCGTGTAGTTGCCCACCAGGTCGACTGTTTGGGTATGCTGAATGGAATCCACGGAACACCGGTGGTTTACTGACCGGGATAATACACGCTTGACGCAGACGACACTGCTTGCTGAATACGGGTGCATGCATCGAGGGTCAGGGTCGACGAAAAGATGCTCGCCAAAGCAATCGCCCTGCACGTTTTTCGTAGACGCGCCATAGGCCTAGGTAAATGGGGAAACGGGAGCGGGAGAGGCGCGGAGCCAATTTTGTTCCTGCCGTCTGGCTGTGGGCAAGTGTGGGTGTGAATTACGTTAGGTGTCGAAACGCCTGATCTTCTCACGCTTTGTGTACTCTTGTCAGACGCTTCACCTGCTTTGCCCTCCCCCCCCCCAAAAAAAAAGAAAAAACACGCCTCCAATGAAGCCAGCCCCCCTCCCGAAGGTAATGAAACCGATCCCACTCCCAAAATGAAATCAAAATACAACACTCTTGGACCCGACAAAATCGACCGAAACAACTAAACCTGTCTCGACAACAACTCGACAACAAGTTGGAGATTTTGACTGGCCTCCAAGGGTATAATCCAGGGTCCTGGGCTACCCTAGGTCGGTGAGGATCATACTGCTTCCCCAGAATGTAAGGCATCCTGCTCCTCTAAACTCAATTCAAGTGTCTTGTCTTCAACAGTCCGAGAAGTTGCATCTGCCCCGCGGCGCGCATGTTCCCCAATGGCGCAGCACAAAGGATGTGCAAAGGCGATAAAGAAAGGCGCGAAGTATATAAGAGAACAAGTCCTGTCTCTATCTGATGTTCCAAGGAAGCGCTGATGTAAAATTGTAAATTGTGGGCCTCAAAAGGCCGGGGGATCCGGGATTGAATCGAGTGGAATGGACACGATGGAAAAGCACGGGAATTGGAATTCAATAGGTACGTCGTGCCCTGCGCAGAACTTGTGACGTCTTTTGGGACATTCTGGCCCGAGGTGTGGAACACTATCCGACCCTTCGGCAGATTATGCCGATACGTGCCCCCACGCCGGGGACCACGGAGCTCCGGCATGTGGTTCAAAGAGAAGGTTCAATGGTAACATACATCCGGGTGCAAGTGCAAATCCGGGGTCCGCTCATAACCAGCTCCACAATCCGCACATCACCCTCCTTATAAGAATAAGCCTGTCCGTCTGAAGCTTTTTAAGCTCCGCTGATAGCATCACACTTCTACTTCGGCACCATTCAGCACACGGCCCAAAGATATTTCGGCTACATGTTACCTACATAGCTCTTCAACAGCTTTTAGCCGAAGTGGGATGTGAATGTTGATTCTTGAGCGGCGCAGTGGCGCAGTGATGGAAGTCCGGGCTGTGTGGAATTTTATTTCTGTTTGAAATTTGAATGGTGCACAGGTGTCTTGGCTGATTTTAGAATGTCCGTGGGGAAGTGGCAGCCAGCGCGAGAGGAGAGGGACATATATGCAGTGGAGATTAGGACGAGATTACAGTGTTTCCAGAAAACCTTGGCTGCGCCATTTTTCATTTTTTTTTCAAAGAAAAGAATTGATGGGCCATCGGCACGCTCGGCCGTGTCCACAGCCGTCAAGCCGCTTTTCAACCAGCCACAAAATAAGTCCCCAGCAATTCTCTGCCTCTCGTCGCAGTTCCTGGCAGGTAAAAACCTCGATGAATTACTCGAATGCGGACCTTTTTTTCGTTGTTTGAACCACGATGCCGAAGGTGCCGAAGCTCACGTGTTCATTTCTTTTTGAAAAAAAAAAAAAACAGCGCAGCCAAGGTTTTCTGGAAACGCTGTAAATGTTGAAGCATCTGTCTTTGAAAAACTACGTGGAGATTGAACCAAAGAAATGTAAACGAACGCGAAGCATCTCGTTAAAGAACGGTTAATTAAACTTGAATCATCTCACGGCTCAATTAGGACGACCAAACACAACTTACGAGAATCGCTGATAAGGATCATAGGGCGCCAACACTGAGATCCCTACTAAGATGGCGGGCATCTTGTCTCCTACCGGCGAAAACAAAGTGAGCCCTTCGACATCGCTGTGCCTTTCGCTGACTGGCGCAGGTTATGGAAGACGAACTTAATCCAGAACTGCCCTCAGGTCTTGCAAAACTCCTGCGGTCCAACTGCCCCCCATCCGACTCCGAGACCGCCGCAATCGAGGATGCTATCGCGGTCCGCACAAGAGCTGTCGCTCGTTTAAACTCCAATGTCGACCCACTCCTCGCAAAGCGAGACGACTTGGTCACCTCCCTAGACTCGTTACCAGTCTGCGCTACGGCAAAGGAGTGATGAGTTGTTTGCCGTAGGCAGACTGGTACAACTCGGGCCACGCCAAAGGGCTGCGCCCGGAGTTTGAATTTTTGGCAGGGGCCGAGGGTGCCGATTGGGTGGCTGTGTTGAGCCATCAATTCCCCGCCAAAATCAACTTTTTCACAGCTCGGCCTCTAGGCAATAAAAAAATATTCTGAAGAGACAGAACTCAAGTTTGAAGGGATTAGATTGCCGATTTTTGGAAAAGTTTGCAGAGACCCAATAAATTGAGCCAAATCCAGCTTCGGGGAGATTCTTTCAAACTCCGGGCACAGCCCTCTGATCAAGCCCGAGTAGTACCAGTCTGCCTACGGCAAACAACTCATCACTCTTTTGCCGTAGCGCAGACTGGTAACGAGTCTAGTCACCTCCCTGCATTCGCTCTCTCTACTGCTGAGTGCGACGCGAACACTTCCAGTCGACGTCCTCATCGAGATCTTCCGTGCAACCGTCGAACTTGGGGGGGATCCGTGGATTTTGACTCACATATCCAGAGGGTGGCGCGCGATCGCCATCGAATCCCCCGAGCTCTGGACATCCATCGATATCGATAATTCCCCTGTGCGGAAGTTGCGCCCCACGGGTTATCCCGTCAAAAAGCTGGAAGTCCTGCTGCAGCGCTCGGGAAGCCATGTCCTATCCATCCGATTCTGCACCATTACAGCTCTTTGAAGAAGTAATGGCACAACCCCTATTTTTAGAAGAAAGAGCAATTTGAACCCTACCAGGTGTTTAGCTCATTACTCCCTCGTTTCTGAACCGATTTACATAATTCTAGATGGGTCAGAGAGCGGGGAAGGGGGGCTTCCAATTGCTATGGGTCTTGCCCTTTAATTCAAAGTTTTTGGCTGTCCTAAAAATCGGCCTTGGTGGTGGCAATCCCACATTGGAAACCCCAATGCTTGCTCATTTCCCATTCGATTTGCATAAAATTGAGTTCATATTGAAGGGGGAAGCCTAGCCTAGATTCCATGAACAAGACACAATGCTTTTGTGCCAAGACAACCGAGTTTCCTACGCCTTTCGGAATTCTCCGTTGAACAGGATATAGCACAAGTGCGGTCCAAATCTCACAAAATCTGCACTATCTAGGACAATTGACTCCATTTATAGATTTCATCATGACTGGAATTAAGAAAATTAAATCATAAACCATGGAGATATTCGATTAACAAGTTGTGGTTGAATCGAAAGGTACGAATTTGAGGGTCACCGGCTTGGGAGAGTTAGGGCTGGAAATGGATATGGGTAGAAGGCCCCGCTTCCTAGCTCTCCAACCCACCTAGAATCATGTCAATCCGTTCAAAACTGAAGGAGTAATGAGCTAAAAACCCGGTAGGGTTCAAATTGCTCTTTCTTCTAAAAATAGGGGTTGTGCCATTACTTCTTCAAAGAGCTGTAAACAATCTTTTATCCACGACGACGCTCCCGTCACGCCTCACGCTGTGCGCATTTTCCGGATGCTGGTTGCCGCTTCCGAACGTTGGGGGTCCCTGTTCCTCCGCTGCTCCCCGGCCTGGTTCCCGTTCGTAGCGGACCTCAAAGGAAGACTTCCTGTCCTCCGAAGACTTACTCTCGACTTGTGCTTCGACAACAATAGCCTGACTGCGTTTGAGGTTGTGCCCCAGCTCAGCTCGCTGGCCCTTCTTGGCCTATATATCCCCGACAGTCTGTCCCTGCCGTGGAGTCAGATCACTCGATTCAACTGCCAGTACGGGCTTTGGCAGCATCACGTTGGGGTCTTGGAACGCGTTAGGAATATTCGCGAATGTCATTTGGTGCTGGCCAACTGGGCACCAAATGAGCACACGGGAACGCTCGTCTTACCGAAACTAAACAAGTTGTATGTCGCACGAGGCGACTTCTTAGAATTCGACGCGCCCCTCCTCGACGAGCTTGTGGTCGAGCCGCTTAGCATGACACCTCCGTCGGACGCTCTCGGGAATTTAGCTGCCCTCATCCAGCAGTCAAGCTGCCAGTTAACCAAATTATGCTTGATTGCTGCCATCCCATCCATCGCCGACGTACCCAAACTGACCACCGTCCTCGAACTCCTCCCCTCCCTGCTCAACCTCTGTGTGCAATCCCGCGACCCAAAGGAAGCAGTGGCGATCGACCACCTCGTCCACCTCGTCATCTCTCTATCGGGAATCCCGCGTCTGGTCCCCCACCTCGAGGCCCTCACCCTCGGTGGCTACCCGTGCGATTGGACCACGCTTGTGGACACGATCTGGAACCGCCGGCATGCCAACCCCGCGGGAAGCAGTCCTCTCCGCGCATTCTCGATATTCCAAATCGAGCGCATCCACGCGCTGGGACCTGATGAGCTGCAGCGTCTCGAGACGCTCCGCCATGAGGGACTGGAGCTAAATATTGTTGAAGGGCCCGACGCGCGCGCCGCGATGGTTGCGGTGCCCTTCTTTTTTTTTTTTTTTTTTTTTTTTGTGGTACGGTGTCGATCCGGACAATTAACAAGGTTAATCTCAGGACCGCGACGTAAGTGTGGAGGACCAAAGGACCTCCAGGAGGGTTGAGTGTTTCCACCCCTGAGGAAATGCTTTACGCACAGGCAAACGCCGTGTGTGGGACTCGCGCCTTAACCTATCCGACCCCGTCAACAGCGGGTGGGGGCGGTGGTCGTTGTGACCTAACAGGAGCGATACCCACTAAAACCTCAGGTCCTCGGAGCCAGTTCTCTGGCAGATTTGCTTCGTCTTCGAGGATGCCCTTCCAGGTATCTCGTACCAGGGAAGGTGCAATAGAATATTGCTTACCGTTCACGCTGGAGCTTCACACGGAACATTCTGGGCTCCTGACTCGGAGGCGACGTGAAGTTCGTACTGGCGAAAGTACGGCTTTTTATTCGTTCCTACATAGGCCCTGGCCACACTTTCTTCGACAGTTTGCTATGCGGTATATACTTTTTGACCGATCACTTTTTCCTGCTCGAAGTTATCATGCCTTATTCCGACAAACCGTTTTCTTTCTTCTCCTGGTAAAACTTCGGGGGGAACACAAGGAAGTGTGTAGGCTCGGATCAAGGTCAGTGAACAGAACAACAGAAAGGATGAGTTTAGCAAGACATTATGTTCGGCCGAAATCAGGGAACGAAGTTTTTTCGCAGTCCTCACCGAGCGCGCACTTACCAGAAAATCTTCATGGAGGCGTCTGCAAAATACCCAAAGCCTGGCCGATGCCATCCAGTCCGGGGTACGCTTCAGATATTCCACTTGAACGCTTTAGAATTTTTCCTTACCGGAGCTGCTATGCATGATAACTGCTTCAACGCGCTGAAAAACAAGGGCCCTCGTCTCCAGCGCTCTCCTCTGGCTCACCAGTTCGTACTTACAGGCTTTAGAATTTTCATTTCTTATCGGAGCTACTACGTATCGTCGCTGCTTCAACCACCTGCAAAACAAGCCTCTCCTCTCCAGCGCTCCTCCCAAAATCGTTCCTCCTCCAGCTCCCCAGTTCGTACTTCGCTTAAAGTCATGTCGGCTCGCGTCCAATGTTACTGAATCAAAAACATTCATTCATTTATTCATAAAGGTGCGTTTACTCTACATGACTACATACTTGATACCTACTACAGACAAATACTTACTTACACCCAGTCCCCCTCCACCCCATTTGTTCGTCCCGTACTCTTGGGATTTGGTCCAAAAACAACATTACAAAAAGTCCACGCTGACGTCTCGGTACTTCAAACGTCCACAAACGCCCACGCACCGAGCTTACGCAACAGCCCCCATCTTAGGCTTCCACGCCGCATCCCACCACGGCGGCAGCGTGCGTCCGAGGCTTAGAGACGCGTACCGCCCCTTCCCCGTCGGCTTCGGCTTCGTCGGGCTCTGCAGCGTCGAGAAGGAATGCGTCCTCGGGATGCACTGCGGGGGGCTCTGGCGCGCGGGCGGGCTCCCGACGCGCCGGAGGCTGCGCGGGCTCTGGAGTGGGGTTTGCGGAGGTGAGATCGAGGACTGCGGCGTGGTCGGCCGCGAGGGCGGGGCTTCGACGGGCAAAGGCGCAGTGGTACACCCAGGGGTATCGGGGCGGGGCAATTCTGCCTCCGCGGGCGCGGATGCGAGCTCGAGCTCAAACACACTGGGTGCGTCTTCGAGTCCTTCAAGTTCCGGCGACGCAGCAGCATCGGAGACGACGGCCTCAGACGCAGGTTGAGGCCGGAGGTAGGTCGTGCTGCCGTCCGAGCGCCAGCCCATCATCCACATCGTGGCAGACCACTCGTACAGCTCCACGAGGTGCGTGGCGACGAGCTCGATCGACGGCTGTGTCTGCAGCCACCGGTAGTGCAGCGCCTGCTCAGTCGTGAGCGCATCCGGCCCGCCCTCACGCGCCGTGACGTCCGCCCACACGAGCGCATCCGCGAGCGCGAGGTGCGCCGCCATGTGCCCGTCGAGCATCGGCAGGAAGGTCTGGTGCACGAGGTTGACGAGCAGGCAGAGTGCGGGGTCGGAGGCGGGGTACATGGTGCGCAGGAGGTTGTACCGCACCGTCGCGTGCGCGATGGCCTCGCACACGCTGCGGACGCGGCTCACGAGCTGGTCTGTGAGCCAGAGGCGGAGGGACGCGACGGACTCGGTGGAGTAGGTGTTGTTGTCTGCGTCGCCGAGGCCGTGCGAGGTGAGGAAGGACTGGATGTCCGGCGGGAGCAGGTCGAAGGGAAGGCCGTGGTAGGTGTACGCCGGCGCCAGGTAGAGCGGACGCGGGATTGTGGGCGGAATTGGAGCCACTATCGTCACGAGGGAGTGCGACGCCGGGGGCGAGTACGAGGGCGGCGGGGTGGAGGGGATGTCATCCATAGCAGGAAGGGCTTTCTTTTATCAAAGGGAATAGATAAGCAAGGAGTGATTCAAGGCGGGTACTAGTAGCCACACCGTTAGAGGAAGGAGGGAGAGGCGGTGGATGAGACCAGGCGCTTTGCTCTGCCTTTATACCATTGCTGCGCCACTCGGGAGAGACAATGGGAGTCATGGAAATCGTTCGAGAAGAATCGACAAAGCGCGCTTTGAGTCAAAGACAAGTCAAAGAGCGGTATCATTGCTTTGGTCGCCGCTTTGGGAAAGTTGATGAAAATCAGCGACACGTTTTCGTTTGGACTTGATTGTCGGGCGCTTAGATTAGATTCGGCGTTTGCCTAGCACTACAGTAACGTTGAAAAGAGGTTGTTGGCTCGCGAGGAACTTCGGAAGCACGAGAGCATATGCTTTCCCGCCGCAATTGTCCTTGCATAACTTGGAAATGCGTTGCTTTGACATGGTATTGGATGGGTAACAAACTTGAAGAACTTGAACTGAGTATGACCATTCAGACCACCGGCTGGGACCATAAGGCCGTTTATATGCAGTGGAAGTCGCCGAGTTCAATTTCTCAACTGAGTGGATCGCACATGGTTGAATTGCATTCCTGGCAAGCCGAGGAACAGGATCGAGGCCGTTGCAATTTGATCCTGGACCGCGCGTACATGCCACTACTACTACATGGTTTTGCCTGCATTGCGGTTTCATATGGCCTCGTTCCACCTTCCTTCTCATTCCCGGCCAGATGGAATGTAGATTCCAACCCCGTCCAAGTTCGCCGCTCCAAATTCGAGCCCTCTGCCAAGTAGTTAAAAATAGGGCTGTTCGCTAATTGATAAATCGGGCTAATTTCACGCAGGAAGAAAGCAGGAGCTGCTACGCGGCCTGCAGCGGCATCGGCAGTTCCCGAGGTGCGATCACTGCGGCGTCGCTGGTATCACTCCGGATCACTGCGGCCACTGCGGCCATGGTTCTAGGTGTCTGTTCTGAAGCGGTTTTGGACACGGAATGTAGTAGTATTGAGCTAGCCAGTGTTAGGTGGTTTGTCGAGTTTTTTCTGCAACGCAATACATACTTCACCCCGTCAGCTTTGTCTGAACTCCGATCTCTAGAATGAGAGTTATCGGGACCTCACGTGTAACAAAGGCAGAGTTTATTTTACGGTTCGAATTGCGAATGTCAGTATTGACGCCACAATTTTCAGTTGACAGTCCCGGATTTTGTCAGGCACAGATGGTGGAGGAGCCGTTTTTCTAATGTTTTACGTTCTTTCAAGTCCGTTCATTTCCTGTCCTGCTAGCAACACAAAACTGTTCCTGCAGTATTGTTTCTCATGCAGCGACATTGGCGAGAGTCAAAACGCTTCGATCTGGGAACCAGGGCAACCCTCGCTGCCTCGGGCTTTTTACAAGCGGTTTCATGTTCGGCAAGACTGCTTTCAATGGAGACCTTGATCTGCCCTGAACTATGACCCACTGCGGACGTAAGGCGGACACAGCGATCTGCGGAGGCATCAAATAAGGGCGCTGAAGCTCTTTTCGCTGCCTCATATCCATGCAAAATCGTCACAGCACCTCCCCTCTTGCTCGCTCATATAGTCCATCCATCTTCCATCGCGGCCCCGAGCGTCTCGAGATGTCGAATTTCTGTCCCCCAGGGGCGGTTCTGGGCCACCAGTATATGGGTCCGGGATCCGACGGAGGCGCAAAATTTACCCATACTCAGGACGACGAAAGCGGCGACGAGGTGCAGGACGACACCAAGAGCGAAGACGACTCGAGCGCTAGCAGCATCCAGACAGCGAACCTGAAACAACGCCGAAGCGGCGCATGGTACCACTCTCATGCCAGTCCTGTTACTTCCTCTCCTCACCGCGTCTAGGCCACGCCTCACGGGCCAAGACTCCGCGCTCATTCGATTTCTGTCAGGGCATGGTATCGCGCCGTCTGCGATCGCTGCCCACAAAGAGTGCGGATGGGCACCGGCGACGATCAAAAGCCACGCTGCTAAAAAGAACAAGACGGCTCAGGACGAGGAGTACATTGATGACACCTTCTACCGAATCTTGGGGGAGGTGAGCAATAATCAATGATTCCGCACGTTGTACTTATCGCAGGGCCCCTGCGCGGGATTAGCTGGACGGAAAAAAGAAGGGTCTTCGGGCGACAAAGACATTTGCTCAGAAGAAATCAGGGAGGAAATACGAGACGCAAGGTCGTTCGGTGAGCACTATGCTGATTTGCCTCCGCCCCTTGCATATACGCAGGCTCACGATTTATGCGCATCAGACTAAGAAACAGACCGTCCCCATTGACGCTCCGCGGCGGCGTCCCCAGACCACTAGTACTGGGCGCTCGTCGGCGCTTCGCGGTGAACGGGCTGACCACGACGATTTCGACGCTCAACTAGCGTCATTCGTGGAAAACGTGGGGCTCGACACCGAGTGCTACGCGATGCTCAAGGCCGCTGGCGTGACCGTCGAGAAACTCGCGCGCAGCAAAGACGTTCCACGGGAGGATTTGGAGGAGTTCATCAGCCTCCACTTGCCTGCGATGAAACCCCTCGACCGTCTTCTATTCCTTACTGCGGCGTTGAAAGTGCCCTCTTCCTAAGTATGTAAGTGCGTATAGGTTGCGACTCGGAATCTTGGAATTGTCGTGAATAGTTTCATCTAATTATATTGCCCGCTCCGCTTCTAATGTAATGAGCCGGGTAGTCGATTTCAACCACGGCATAACATCGGATCACGCGGGAACATTGCCGGGCGAGGCCGAGATGGATTCCCGCCCATTTGACGAGGCGGCGCCGACTGCCGGGGTCGGCATTTTTCTCTTTTCGCTCGGTGGGTTGGTGTGAGCCCCACCGCACCTACCTGTCAAAAGCCGTGACCGTGAATCCCGCCTGAAGAGTCGAGCATTATGCCGCAGTAGTCATCGTTTACCCCAACTCCTAGTCGACCACCGAGGTTGAAGCTGAAGCTTTGAAGGGATATTGAAGTGTACAGGAAATAGTGTTACATCTTGAGTCAAAACCGCACGTCTTCAGCTTCAAGCAACCTCCTGGCCGATTTTCTTGACAACGTCCGCGGAGAAACAGATACTGTCGACGTGGAACGCAAAGTCGTTTATCGCCTCGTCAAAAAGGTGCTTGGTCTCCGGCTCGAGTGCCAACTGGAACCACGGGCGTCAGCAAAGAAGAAAAATCGGGACATGTTCACGATTCCTACGTCGATAATGTGATCGTAAGACTGGACACACAGTCAGGACGAAATAAGGAAGGTGTGGGCGAGCGACAATTTACCTGACATTCAATCATTACCACCAAAGACGGCTCGGCCGCGGGGAAGCCAACTTCTCGCAGATGAGGAGCCGAGTCGGAACTTTGAATCCACTGGCTAAGGGTGAGCTGAGTCCGAAGCCAAAATAGGTGCGCACCGTTGTGTGTTTGGCGATGTTCTTCTGAAAGGCGCTGGACGCCACGCACTTCTCAATGAATGCCTCCATTTTCTCTTGAAACGCAGGCATCTCGGCGGGCACCCGGAAATAACCGACCCAGAGAATACGGCCATCGTTGATAGTGGATGCGTCAATTCTTGTGACAATGTCCGCTGAGAAAACACAGGAATTGGTGCGGAAACCCCAGTGATCGGCGGCAGCGATGAGTCTTTGCACCTCTGCGTCCTTGAAGAACTGTAAAACTGAATCACGCCGGCGAGTTGGAAGATGAACGACTGCGCTCACGTCGGCTTGGTGGTTCATTGTCTGGGGTGAATATAAGCTGCGTAAAGAGTATTCTCAGGGAGGCCGAATGCGCACCTCGCACTCTGTGATGATAAACACGCTGGTTTGCGGGATCGGCAGTCCCAGAGTTTGAGCGTGAGCGGTCGTTACGTCGTTCGGGAGGAGCTGTAGAAAATTATGAGCCCAATGACCCGGACTCGACGCCGGCGTGCACACCAGATTCAAGCTCAACAAATTCTTCTTTGCCGCAGGAAGGGCGGCGAGCTCGTCCATGAGGGCACCTACATTGGCCTCAAAGTCCTTCGCACTGGCACCGGCGGGGACTCGGTGGACTCCGAACGTGAAGAAGTGGTCCGTCGTGGTGGAGACTGACATTGGCAGGATGGTGGGGAAAGTGGGAGACGTAGCGGGTTATATGTGGTGGATTGAACGCGGCCATGAAGCCAACCTGACAATCGTGGAACGAATTCTTCGGCTCAGCAGTCGGCGGGGGTTCGAAGAGGGAGTCAACGCCGCATTGAACCCAATGGGAACGAAGTGCTAGAAATATCAGACAAGTCTTTATGCTGTCGCATGGGTGATCATCGTTCAGAGGGTCGTGTTATAATCATTTATTGTGTCTTTAAAATGAGTTTGGAAAGGGTGCTTCTTTCGTTCAACCATCTAACCTATCCCATCCGACCTACCCAAAGTGATGCACATGAAGTGACTCCACATGTCCTGGCGTGAACTAGACGCCGTGGGCTTGTCAACAAGGGAACCAGACGGAAATAATTGTCTCACCTTCGCGCCAACAATATTTTCGTCGTTAATTAAAACTGCGTCATAATCAAACAACTCCCGCGAGCGGGTCTCCACGAACGGGATTAGGGATACGATGGGGTCTTCGAACGGCCCAAGCTCCAGCGCACCCGCCTCCACGACACAGACAGTTGCATCTGGGCCGTCCAGTTCGTCTCCGCGGGCGCGCTGTGCCTCCACATCCTTCGCGTTGAAGTTAAGCACACAGATGGGCGCGGGCTGGTCCGGTGCGGCGTGCGCGATGGTTACCATCCGCTGCCCAACCGTCGTGGTGATGTATCGCATCGAGAGGGAGGTGGCGTCCAACCAGCGGGTGCACACCGGGCCCCAGGCGGACCACGGAACGATAAGGTGGCCGCCGTTCGCGTGGTTCGCACAGACGTCGAGGATGCGTAGGAAGGATGGGCGGTTGAGGACGAACATGTGGTTTGTGGCGATGTCCTCGCTCCCGATGTGGAGGATGAAGAGCAGGATGGCGTCTTGCGGGCGGTGGAGGAATCGCGCGCGAGTAAACCGATTGAGCCCCGCGCGGGGGTTTGGCGCACTGCGACACTGGAAGCTGTGCACTGCCATCTCGGGTTTCATGCTAGGAAGGAGGAAGGAGTAAACGAATTGGGGCGCGGTAGTATCGTCTTTGGCTGATGGAATAATAACGATGTCGAGTTTTGCTTCAAGGCAATTCGGAACGGCAATAATATGCTCAGTGATGAAGACGAGTCCGGTGTTGTAGACGGACAAGGGAATCTAGGAAGAATGTTTAGTAAACAGTCATTTCGGCTGAGAATCCTACTATTTTTGACGTCCCCGACTTCCAGTCGAACAGGCGAAGAACATCTAGATCACGTTCTGGGTGCTCCCAGTAAAGTAGAGAGAGGGCTAGAACGTCGCCAGAAATCTCAATTGAGATCCCCGGCCTACCACGGTGCCGCTCGACATCGTGAATGTGTATTGTTGGGTTATTGGTGAGAGAATGGGGAGCACCTGTTGATAAATGGAAGAGGAG
Source organism: Mycena metata (assembly GCA_029378385.1). Classification (NCBI taxonomy): domain Eukaryota; kingdom Fungi; phylum Basidiomycota; class Agaricomycetes; order Agaricales; family Mycenaceae; genus Mycena; species Mycena metata. Next base: position 92,591 of record JARKIB010000387.1, on the reverse strand, counting down.
CACATCGATGGATACCATCTGTGGATTGCTGTCGTGTGGCGTGCTGCACACCCGTAAAATAGACGACAGAGAGGAGAACAAGAGAGACCCACTAAGTGAGGATTGCAATCAAGTCATGTTCCTCCAAAGCCGTCCCGAAATCAATAATACTGCAGAAAGAAGTCAGAGCATGTCCGTTGTCGTATACTCGAACTTGCCTTTTCCCAGCACTGATTTCTCGCCATTCCGGCACATCTGAGCCCGGAGAGGTGTATACATACTTGATCGAGGTGCAAAGCCCAGTGGTAGGATCCGCTGTGTTCCCCACAAGGTAAATGTCCGATGCAAGGTCATATACACCCCCCGATTGAAAATCCAGAGGGATAGTATGGGTAGAACGCGGAGAAAAGCCGAGCCAGTTCGCCTCTCGGGTCCGAAGGTCAGCCAGGCGGTCTGAAGTACCCGAATTCGATGGACAGAACGGGTTCTCTTCGACTCCCGCTAGCTCCTGTTCGCGCCGATACCGAAGGGCCATAGAATTGGTGATGATACGGTGGAGGAGACGATTTCCGCAGTGCAAGCACGAGTTGAGATCACGGAAAGGCAGATAGAGCAGACAGGCGAGGATAAGCTCTGGTGGAAGATCCAGCAGTTCGAGCCGCGCCGCGGCCATGGTGGGAGGAGGCAAGATGGAAATCACGTGTTTAGTCACGTCGCAAACGATCACAACTCACGAACAAACAAACAACTTTGAAAAACCCCACCTTTTTTACTTAACTGGAGTGCACTGCCGCGCATTGTATTTGCTTTTGAGTAGGCATCTCATTCATCGAGGACCGGATGAGACCATGTTGATTGCTACTCTTACTGGAAATTCACATAATCCGCAACCGGAGGCGGACTATATACTCCATGATCTCTTGTAGAGTTACTGCCGTAGGATTAGATAGGGTTCACAGCAAACCTGAGGGAACACCGACCGCGCGTCTGATCCACATCCAAGGAGTTTGTGTTGTAAGCACGAATATTCCGCTGGCGGACACCAAATACGCAATATAGAGCCTGAAATCGCTGAGTGCAGTATTCGGCGGCGGCTGCGGCCTCATTAGGTCCGGTGTATTCGGGAAAGCATTCAGTGAAGGGGATACGGGCGAGTTTCTCGGTAAACAAGTCGAATTGATTAAATATGACGACCTGGATCATGCTACTATTAGTTTTCGCACCAGATGTCCCCAGAAGAGCGAGCTCACGGCGGAGTCGAAACGCATCAGCGGAACATTGCAGATTGCTTCAAACTCCCGCATTGCTGCGCGGACGCAATTCTTATACCCAAGCGTCGTGAGGAACCCAAATGAAAAAGGACAGAAATGCACCAATACATACCAGTTGTTCGTCTGTTTCCGGACAATATTCCGATTGATCGTAGCGGGACAAGTCGACGAGAAATATGATAGCTTCAGTCTCGCCTAAGAGACTAAGCCATTTACGCTGCAGGCCGTTACCGCAACGGACGCTCACAACCGTCGTCTTCATCGGATGCTCAATCAGACCCGGGAGAGGGGGTTTGAACGGAATCTCCACGATTGGCGGCGCCGGAGGAAATTTACAGTGCAGGATGTCGATGTCTGTGGGGGTGAATCGCGGGGTCATTATCCGCGCCATGGCCCCCATCATGTACTGCAAGGAATGGTCTGCTTGAAACTGCGGCGACGCTTCTATAACTTGCTTGACGAGAGGAACCGCCAGAAGCTGTTGAATTGTATCGGCCAAAGGTTGCTGGTCTTGGGATGAGAGCGCCAATTGCACTGCCGGGTCGTCCGAAATAGACGTGCTCCCCAGGATGAGCCTGCTTATTTCAGATAAATTTCGAGACAACGCGCAAACTCCAAACCTTAGCGCAGAGATCATACTAGTTTGGATGGAAATACCGAGCTCCTCCCGTTCCTGTGTATCATACCCAAAGCTGTGAAGCTTTACCTGCCGCAAGAACGTGGACTACGCAGATGAGATCAAAGCCTGTCAATGCTCAGCGAATATAGCACTTACCCGCCCTGCGCCCGGCCCACCAAATAGCGCGAGCACTCTGGTAGCACGGATGGCGACGCGATCCTTTTTGAGTTCCTCGGTAATTTCATTGCTGCCTGCGGATATTGAAATACCGTCAATTATTCCATTGAACCGACTGCGAGCATAAAACGGAATAAAAACGGATAAAAACGGATTGAATACTCACGCGCCGTAGCCGCGTCAATGCGGGGCGGGGCCCTAGACCAACGTCGGATGCGATTCGTCATAAAGCAATAACCGAGTACGAAAACTTGGGCTTCCAGCTCAACGTGAGAGCAAGGTGAGAGTTTGAGGCAACGTTCATGAGTGCACAGCCTTGGCCAGTTAGCCATCATGATGGTCGGCTCTGTTTACATCTCTCCGAGAGCTTGCACCCACCTGCCAGTCCAACACTGCTCGCTGCGCCGTGCTCCGCCTCAATTGCTCCCTATGTACGTTCAATAACCAATTTAACGATTCCTGCCCATGTTCAGTTCCAACTTGGTTCCCAACGTGTTAGGTTAAATTTATCCCTGGCAGCTCACATGGCAGCTCACAGCCTCACAGGTGTCACTGGACGGCCTCGGGTACCTCTTTGCCACTTCCTGTTTGACGACCCACCCTTGGCCCTCGCATGGGATTCCTCGAAAACGTTATACCGGTGCTCAGCCTCGCCAAAGCTAGTGTTACAGGCATCGGTGTCCCTGCAGTGGAACCAGTAATCAATGGTGTCTTGGAACTCGCGACGATGGTCTCCGTCAGTCAGCTCTCACCCACTGGATTTTACGTCCTGATTCCGTTCTTCAAGACGATGCGTTCTAACAAGGAGGATCTTGCCAAGTTGGAAAACTGTTTAAATGATTTAATTACGCTCGATGCTTCAGGCTGCTCGGAGGATCTGAAAAATCGACTGACCGCGTTGACTTCGTACGTGTTTCCAGCTGAATGTAACTCGGGTGTGTTCATTACGGCTCAGGGATCTCAATTCGATTTCTCTCGCGTGCAAAGCCCTGGTAGAAAAACCCCGGTTCAATCGTTTTGTCATGAGCAGGGACTACAAAGACCGAATTCAGGAGATCAAGAACTCTATAGGATCTTGCATCCGAAACTTTACTGTGCACAGTAGTCTTATGGAGCCTCGGTATTCTTCTGACCGGTCTATATGTAGTTCTACGGCAACATCTCGATTGAAAAATTGATCGCGGGCATGACGGTGAAAGGTATGAATATATACTCCTCCTGGTGAACAATGCTGAACGATCTATATTTGCAGTTGATGAGGTCCTTACAAAGGAAATTCTGAGCAATCTCAAAACTGTCTCTGCCCGCTACAACGCGGATAATACTCCCGAAGTTTGCATGGAAGGTACCCGCGTCAACACAATCACGGAAATTGTGACCCGCCTCACTGGCGGTCCGGATGAATCTCAGCGCATTATCATGCTCAGTGGCTCTGCAGGATCCGGAAAATCCACCGTCGCCAAGACCGTTGCATCCATCCTTGCTGTTAGGATTTAGCGTTTTACGAGCGTAAGTCAGTAATCAAATACTGATGTCGTGAGTGATGTTTTAGCGAGTTTTGTGAGTTAGTCGTAAGTCGTAAAGCGTGTCGTGAGTCGTAAGAGGATATCTGAGTAGTTCAGATGCGAGGGATTCGGAAACTCTCAATGCGAGTGTGATCAAACTTAAATCAAACAACAGGTAACTCCAGATCCTATGGGCTATTAAGCTAGGAACTGGTTCGAATCAGCGCTATGGACCCTACGGTTAGCGGATTCGGCAAGTGGGACTACTATCCTATGGACCCTACGGTTAGGAAGTAGGTGAATTGGCTATAGACTCTACAGTTAGCCTTTTCGGAGTTGTGTGCAGAAGTGCTACGTTGTGGATTGATGTAAAGATAGATGCCTGCACATGAGGACAGGCTCTCAGTTATATACTAAGGTTCTGTGCTAGAACCTTCTACATAGGGTTGGAATCTTCATGTATGGTACTAGAAGATTCCCCAAAATATTGGAACAATGTTCCATGAAGTTCTCAAAATGTTCTAGAATATTCTTGGGTGTTCTGAATATTCTAGATATTACTACAAGCACTACTGCAAAGAGAAAGTCTACATAGAAAGGCCATTGTGGCAACCATAAGGGTTGACACTGTAATGAGAGTGGGAAACATGTAAGAGACATGTTTTAGAGGCGGCAGGACGTTCATGGCATTGATGGCAGATCGAATATTTGATGTGTTAAGACGTTGAAGTTGTTCAGAGGCTTAACACAGACCAAAATAAGAGGTGAGAAGTGTGGCTTCGCTCTTGAATCAAAAGACAGAATTTACGAAGACTAATATACAGGGTAAATTCAAAATACACTATGAATACCCAGATCCCGTAACACTTGCGCAGAAATACCAATATCTGGCGGCCTCGTTCTTCTTTGCGCGGGACCACGCCGAGCGCAAGGAAATAAAACTTCTCCCGAGCACCATTGCTCGGCAACTCGCGGACCATAGTCCCGAGTTTGCACGACTTTTGGTCAAGTTGTTGAACGATGATCGCACTGGAATTGGCTCCGCAGAACCGCGTCTGCAGTTCCAAAGGCTCGTTGTCGAACTCCTTGCCAAAATGCCGGAATCTCGAACTCCTTGGGTCATTTGCCTGGATGCTTTAGACAAATGTGGGAAGGATCGCGGGCAGGTTTTCCTCAGGTGGCTTTCCGACAGTATCACTGAAATCCCGACCCATATCCGATTCTTCCTCACGGGGCGCCCGGATGTTCCGTCATATCTCAAATTTGACACTCTCCGTTTATCAATGCACTCAATTATTCTGGATGAAATTGATCCGACCACAGTGGAGCACGATATCCGACTCTACGTTGAGCATTCACTGGATGGTAGTCGATGGACGACACGAGATCCCTGGAAAGCCCAGGACCAGGACGTGAACGAGATAACGAAGCGCGCGGGTGGCCTGTTCATTTTTGCGGCTACAGCGGTTCGTTATATCCTGGCCGGACTGCCGCAGGAGCACCCACAGAGTTCCATGGACTACCTCTTAAGAGGTGTTCCACTCACTGATCTAAATGATCTGTATCTTCGCATTGTCGACGACGCAATGCCGGTTCCCTCTGGTGAAGACTCCCGGGCACAGGATTCTCGTGATCGTACCATGCACATCATTGGGACTATCTTGCACTTACTCGAACCTCTGGATCCCTCAAGTCTGGCAGCATTACTGGATATGGACGTCGACACCGTGACGCGAACACTCCTCCCTCTCACCGCCGTGATCCGGGTTCCGGAATCCACAGACGGGACCATTAAAATCATCCACCTTTCCTTTCGCGAATTCCTGACATCTAGCATTCGAACGAGGCGACCAGACCTCCTCTGTGGTACCGTAGGGCAGCAAAGGCTGGCCACGACAGCAGTAATTCGTCTTCTGCAAAAGGACCTGAAGTTCAACATTTGTGATCTGCCAACATCATATCTCCGAAACGAGGACATGCCTGACATTCGTTGGCGCGTAGACAACTACGTTCCCCACCACCTTCGATATTGCTCTCGGTTCTGGGCAGATCACCTTACCGCTACCCCTTACAGTCCCGATATGGGGCAGGAGGCCAGTGAATTCTTATTCAACAAGTTCTTGTTCTGGCTCGAAGTCCTGAGCCTACTGGGAACTGTGGGATATGCACCGACTGCTCTGGCAAAATTTATTAGATGGACTGAGGTAGGAGCTTTGTTATACTCCCTGTGATGTTGTCTTACTTGGCCTTGAAAACAGGATCAGTCTGCTGCACGTTTTGCAGCTGACGGAAGGCGGTTCATTGCATTCTTTTCACCTGCAATTGTCCAGAGTGCGCCCCACATCTATGTATCGGCACTGGCACTCGCTCCGTCAAGCTCAGAGGTCAGGGCACGGTTCGAAATCTACTTTCCAGGGTTACTATTCGTCAAGAAGGGAAGAATGATGCGGTGGCCAACCACAATTGCAGTACTCGAAGGTCACTCCGATACAGTGCAGTCAGTCGCCTTCTCTCCTGACGGCGAATATATTGTATCCGGATCCAACGATTGCAACGTCCGAGCATGGCATGTTGAAAGCGGTCAAGCACTCGGTACACCTTTTATAGGTCATAGTGCTGGGGTCCATGCTGTTGCCTTTCAATTTTCGGATAACTGCAGTCACATTTTGTCCGGTTCTGATGACGGTACTGTCCGGGTGTGGGACATCCCAAGTGGCGCCCTCCTCAAGCGCATTCCCATAAGTGGCAATCAAGCAGCTTTGGGCACCGTTTCCGTGCATCCACCCTCCAATGTCCCCGAAACACTTCCACCCCCTGTACGCATACACCCCGTGATGTCGATGTTAAATCTGATAATCCCTTTATTTTCTTCAAGCTTATGCCCGGTCTTCCGCTGGCTCAGAGTGATGACGATGAACCTTCCAGTCTTTCACTAGTACTCGGTGTAACCATCCTCCCTCTTACCAAGCGCAAACGAGCAGACTCTACTGTGATCAATAATTCCGTGGCATTTTATGTTGATGGCCTTCGGATTGTCTCAAAGTGGCACTCCAATTCCATCTATGTATTGGATCTGGATGCAAGGGATGAAGTGATGAGGGCTTTACCATTCAATGGCCCCAGATCTGGACTCGCCCCAATCACCTGTGTTTCCTTGGCTCCCGATGGATCACAAGTCACCTTTGGCTGTCACGACGGATCCCTGCGACTGTGGAGTTTGGAAACCAATACAACCTCCGGAGTAACACTTGCAGGCGGTACGGGAACGGACAGTAACCTACAACCACGAAATCGCTCGGTCAATTCAGTGGCATTCTCGCCTGATGCCACACTCATTGTGACAGGCTCGAGTGACCGAAGAGTGCGTATCTGGGATGTATTAGAGCGCCGAGAGGTCCTAGGCAAACCCTTTCTTTCTCATACAGAGGCTGTCCTTTGTGTTGCATTCTCGTTCGATGGAACACACATTGTCTCTGGGTCTTCCGACAACACCATTTGTATTTGGGAAGTGGAGAGCAGAGTGTTGGCTGCTCGGTTCACCGGACATATCGGTAGAGTCACCTCTGTTGCCTTCTCGCCTGACGGCATGCGCATTGTTTCTGGCTCAGCTGACACAACAGTCCGTGTGTGGGATGCGCGGAGTGGGGAGATGCCAACACATGGACCAGAGGACTTCGAGTCCTTGCCCTTCAGTACTTCCGGACGGCAAGACAGGGGACCATATGTTGAAGGCTCGTGGCCGGGCAACAGCGAAACCAAAGAATATGGGAATGAGGTTGTGGTTCTGATGACTGTGAGTGAATATGTATCTAGACTATATCGGTTTCTCACAGTAATTTTAGAGTGTCTCATTTCCTATCCTCTGGGAGCAACGTTCCAAATGGAATATGAACCGCGGGTGGCTGGCAAACGGATCGGACTTGTTATTCTGGCTGCCGAGTCACCATAGACCCGACACCTGGTTGCCAGAGTGGCCATATAACAGATCAAAATCGGGCCGCGGGAAGCAGCCCATTGAACTATCGGATCACACATTTATGCATGGCGAAAATTGGATGAAGTGTTATCATCCATCGGGAAGGCACAGGTATTTCAATATGTATTCTATTACCTGATAGCCAAGAATCCAATGCCCCGCGAGGCTCAAAGTACTTAAATATCATTTATTCGGCTTCTACAATTGTTTACCAGTCATGAAACGAACTGCAATTTCATACGAGCATTTTTCTTAGTACTCCGGGAGCCCAGCTTTTGGCCCGGGTTTATTATTTTTCCCGGGTGGTAAAATTCAGAGACCCCTTGTAAGAACTATGATTCATGGCTGTTTCTTCAACTGGATTGACCTCATCTGTGTGTGTTTTGTCGTACGTTGTGTAACCGGCCTTGCGAGGGCTTGCTGAGTGATACCCATACCCTGTGTCTACGGATGGAGGCGTTGAATAAGAATGGGCTAGTCCCAAGGTGGACCGAGAAGTGTCCAGGTCATGCCGGTGACGGCGCCGAGTCTTGAGGTAAAATGAGAGTGGGGGCTGGGAATAATCACTGTAGCCATAGACCGACAACTGAGGAACACTGGATGAGTGATTCAAGTTTTTCAGCACAATTATTTACGGGGGAAAAATTTGTTTGTTTCCAGACATTTTTCACCGAAAAAGTAGGTGAAAAACTCAAACTATTTTCACTATTTGTTGAGCTACTATATCGCGCTGGGAAGCTGGCCACACTAGGAAGCTGGCCAGATGTGAAATACAAGGGCCCAAGCTTGATGGTACTGTATTATTTCATTCAAATCGACAGGGGGGGTGACACGTGACACGTTGAACCATTTCGACATTTCGGCACAGGGTGTAGGGTAGCATGACAAGGGTAAAAAGTTCGATACTGCCCTAGAAGTTTAGAGTTTTATTGCACATGAGTTTTAGGGCCACACACCAATATCTGGAACCTACTGGCTTGCATCTTTCTAGATTTTCTTGGAGGTTACCACTTTAGCCTGAAATTCAACCACAACTCTGGATTCTGAACCACATTTTGAATTTTCAGGCCTCAGGGGCCCATTTTACGAGGACAGACTGAAGGAATGGTTGAATCATTGCCCGACGAGGGTAGAAAAAGTGAAAGATTTTTCATTCGTGCTTTCTGGCTGCGTGATGAACCGCCAGACCAATTCGACATTGCCCTGGGTGACGCGTGACGTCGACCAAAATTCGTTTTCGACAGGGGGGTGCGTGACCTGTGACTGTCAATTTGAACGAAATAGTACAGTACCTTCTCATTGTGCTTCCGTGGTGGAATGTGACCCATTGCGCACCTTGAGACTGATTTTCAACCAAAAGTGATAAGTTGATGAAGAGCTGTGCCCGGGTTGATCCTCGTCGGAGGGTGAGAAAATCAGTTTAGTTAACTCCACGCAACTATTTCGTCTCTTTCTCGTCCAATTCTTCACCAATTCGCGAGATTAAGCACTCTAAATTTTCTCCCAACGTTGAGCTCTGTCATAGACATCCGGTCTACACCTTGATGGCTGCAAGCAAGTACCAGTCTGCCGGTATGATTGCTGCTCTGACTTACCGATCTCCATCTTCAACTCAAGATACCGACGCGCTCGTCCAGAAGACACTCTTCAAGTTTTGTCCGGGGCATTATATCGGGTCAAACTTTAATATAGCGGACTACACACTCTGCCAATCGATCACTGTCATGCTTCGTGGGGGAAAAGGTAGACTCGTAACCAGTCTGCACTACGGCAAAAGAAAGGGTGAGGTTGTTTGCCGTAGGCAGACTGGTACAACTCGGACTTAATCAAAGGGCTGTGCCCAGAGTTTGAAAAGATTTCCCCGAAGCTGGATTTTGCTCAAATCTGGAGGTCTATCAGAACTTTTTTTTGAAAATTGGTAATTTAGAACCTTTAAACTTGAGTTCTGTCTCTTCAGAATAATATTTTATGGCCCAAAGGCTGAGCTGTGAAAAAGTTAATTTACGCGGGGAATTGAAGGCTGAACACAGCCACCCGATCGGCAGCCTCGGCTCCCGCCAAAAATTCAAACTCCGGGCGCAGCCCTTTGGCGTGGCCCCAGTTGTACCAGTCTGCCTACGGCAAATAATCTCATCATTTTCCTTTGCCGTAGCGCAGACTGGTAACGAGTCTAGGGGAAAAGGTATAAAAGAACACTTTTCACCCCGGAAAAAAGATCAAATGCCGGGTTCTCCGTAGACCCCTTCAGACGTGAATTTATGTGGTCAATTATGTTCATTAACTTCCAATGAACCTCCCCAAAGCTTATTTTGGCCAACCATGCCCTATCTATCACTGATGCCCCAGTGTTGTTTAGAACTCGGGAGGCCTTCCAAGCTCCAATTGGGGTCATGAACTATGTCGTTAACACAGGCTCGCACCCTTCAATGCTCAATGACTGTGACCAGAATACATTGTATGAACCCCTTATGCATCATAGTCAAGATCGCGGGCGCGTAATGGCCCGTAATAATGGCGCATTCGTGGTGGCCAGCTTCGCATCATTTCCCCTTTTGGGAAGTCCCCAACAATTATATTCGTATCTTGCTCAAATCAGGGTGAAGAATTCTGGGAATATGCTCAATATCTTCCTAGGATGCGCGCCTATCGCATGGGTCAAGTCGACGCCCCAGAAAAGCCTCTATTAAGGCGAGAACAGGTCGAAAACCCTCAGGTGGCCAGGTTCCCGGCGCGATATACTCAGTATTCTTCTGACCGGTCTGTATGTAGTTTTACGGCAACATCTCGATTGAAAAATATTAATTGATAGCGGGCATAACGGCGAAAGGTATGAATATATTCTCCTCCTGGTGAACAATGCTGAATAGTATTCGCAGTCGATGAGATCCTCACAAACGAAATTATCGACTCAACAGCTCGAGTCAGGGGGTATACAAGACCGTAAATATCTCCCTAGCCTGCACTCCGAGGGGACAGTAGGTTCCAAAATTAAATCACTGCCCCTTGAGTTTGCGGTCTATTTCTACCACCTCCGCTACCTGTGAAGACCGCTCAAACAAGGGACGAGCGCGCTGCCAATGCTCCTCGGCCTGTGTCCGATTACCCCTGAGCTCCGCAAGATCCCCGAAGCGCAATAGACATTTCCCGTTGTAATGCGGCACATCCATCCCGGTGAACCAAGTCAGTGTCGTTTTAATGAGGTTTCGCGCGGTGGCCTCGTTGGCAGGGATGAAAATATCTGCGAGAAACAGTAGCGCCTTGTGAATCCCCAATTTATCCCTCATTTTCAGGGCATGCACCAAGTAAACCACCGGCGCAGTTGATTCCCATTCAGTTGCAGGCCAGCGGGCGGCGTCGGCGAGTTGTTCGAGGCAGAAGCCAATGCCGCCGGGGTCCGACAGTGGTAGTTTGGGGTGCTCCTGAAATATCTTCTTAACTATGGCGGCATTCCCCTTTCTGAGTTCCAAATCTGCTAAAACCATCTCGCAATATGTGATCGCGGGTGGAATTTGCAGAGCTTTGAATATCGGCCTCGCTTCGTCCAGGTGCCGACAAATTCCCTCCTCCGGCATACCCGTTCTCACTCCGACCGCCGCAATATTAGCGTGTGTCCGAGCATACATTTCTGGACTGTCTTCGGCCGACATATTTTGAATGATATAGGTTCGGACCCTATGGGACTCGGCGTACTCGGATTTGAGAAACCGAATCTCGCCTTCGTCACCCATGACTTTGAGGGTCAATCGCTTGGCAGTCGCACCACACATCTTTGCGAGCGTTTTCGCTCTCTCGAGCCTCAACAATGCGCGGGGATAATTCCCGAGCTCCGACCAGGCGATCGCCGCAAGACGGAGGGCCATAACTTCATCACTGAAATCCGCAGATAACCGCGTGAATCGAGGTATTTCAGTCGTGAGACTGAGTGTGCCAGTGAAGTCTCCCATGACGAGCTTGATATGTGCGAAGTCGATCAGGGTGCGGCCCTGCTCAGCTGCGTCGCCGCAGGATCGTGCAGCAGACAGTGCCTTTTCCGTGAACGTCAGGGCGTTACGAATGTCCCTCTTGAAGCGGAAATAATGGCTGGCCGCTGTTCGATAAAAACGCGCTGTCATTGCCGTATACTGTGTCAGAAAATGCAGCAATTTCAAAGCAAGGAACTCACCTTCTAGGCGCAGATTGCTAAGATCCTGGACGATGGACTTTCCCTGATTCACCAATGGTTCCATGTCCATCGACAGAGAGAGTTCCAACTCGAGTATCTCTACAATAAAGTCCATCTGCAACGCGGGATTGCCAAGCTGAGATAAAATGGAGGGAACGCGCTCCATCAGCGGACCATTGCCGCGTTCCGTCACTCGCATGAACGCGTTCAGGGCTAAAATGCAGCGAAGAGTGCTCGGTAGGTCCTCTGGATCTGTATCCAATGCTCGACCGAGGACATGATGGAGGTTTCCCAGATTCGGTGTGATTTGGTCGACAACGGCCACCATGTCTTCGCCGTCATATCGGTGGTGCAGATCTAATAGCGCCTGGAAATAATGGCGCAGTGATCGCACCAAAGGGAGCGAGGGCGAGCTGCGTTTCTGTATATGGCTCCTGATTGTGGCGGGACATGCGAGTCTTTTGTTCCAAGTCTCGTGCACCAACGAAGCCGCCTTTAACGTAGCCACACAGCCTAGAATGTCTTGGATGGGTGCGTTGCTCCGGGTGAGCTCCACCTGGAAGAGTCCGTCTGGGAACGCCGAGAGTGAACTCAATAGATCCTTGGCGTTGGGGTTAATGCGCGGACTCGAAACGCAAAATGCGATGCAGTCATCCAAGTTCGGCGGTTGGCCATCCGGGAGAATTGGAGAGTTCTCCGCCTTCAAGCGAGTTAACACATCGGAAAAACCTTCGTGAAGGACTAAATGGGCCAGGAGGTCCACCGCGAGAGGACTATTTCTAGTGAGCTTAAGGATTTGTTGGATTTCCTCGTTGTGAGAGTCGCCGGCAATGGCCACGAAGAGTCGTCGGGAAGCATCATCTGAAAAAGGAGCCAGGCGTAATTCAGTCCAACCAGGGTTCTCTGAGCCATCCATCGTGACCTGTTGAACATCAGGCGATGAAAATTACGAAGGCTGCCTAAGCTCACCACGACTGCAAGACGATCCATATCGGCGAGCACTGCCAGCAGCGAGAGGAACTCTTCAAGCTTCCCTCCGGACCTATTTTCCAAACCGTCCACAACCAAAAGAGTCGGTGGTCCTCGAGAAAAATGATCCACGACTGCTTTGGTCGGGTCCCCACCCGTGCGAAGACTAACACGTAGACCAATCAAGGCGGCGAGCTCAACGCTGCTGCTCGCGGATTGGGCCTCCACAAAGATTCGACGCTCAAAATTAGCGCAGATATCCGGGTGCTGTAGAACGACCTTTGCCAGGGTTGTTTTGCCCATTCCTGGTTCGCCAAGGATTCCGACCTTCGGTGAGTCGTGTGCGAGGGCTGTGACGATTTGCTGGAGTTCCGACTCGCGGCCATAGAATATTTCGGGTTTTGGCGGAGCCAGATCATCCTGAGTCCCGAGTCATGAGCAGTTCTCGAACAGCGAGTAGTGGCCTCACCACTCCTGGTTTTTCGGAACCGGTGCCAGAGGACTTGATCATTTGGAGGACTTTCTTCTGCAATGCATCCAGTTTTTCATCGCTCGGAGGGTCGTCGTCGATCTAATATCCATTCAGTTACATTTCGAGTAAGAAACCATCTCTCCTTCAAACCTTGAATGCCTCTAGAGCCCGGGTTAATCCTGAACGACAGTCCTTGAGCAGTGTCTCCGCCTCTTCTGGAGTGAAGGTTATATCTGTTTGGTTCCCATCCTGCACTTCAACGAATGTGTATATTTTTCTCGAAGTTCTGTTTTGATGTATTGGTTAACATGACTCTCGCGTGGACAAAAGCGTACTCATTGAACACGCCTAGCTCGGATAAGGTCGCTGGCCGTAAGGACTCCGCGGCATCCGGTTTGGTGAGGTGGTCGAGAACCCCATACAACACGTGGTGTACATCTGCGATGAGCACGAAACATTCTTCTTGGTTCGTTTTCGCGCTCTGAGTGTTCTTGTGAGGCCATAACTGAGCGAATGACAGAGAATGTATAACTGACCTCTACGATCTGAATCGAAGCCAGAGCTGTTGCAGATATGGACGCGACGAAGGGCGTCTTGAATGTTCCATTGAGATCATCCAGGAATGTCAGAATTCGAAGCAGGGAAATTTTGTTGCGCTCGAATTCAGCCGCGGTGGGGGGCATCTTCGAATGGGCGGGTGGGGATTAAAATGCCGGGCTTATATCCTGCCACTGTCTATTATTGCCCATCAGCTTCGTCGACAGTTGTACTTGGAAATCTCACAGTTCTAACAAATATAGTGGTGTCAGTCCCACGCCGCAACGTCTAAGCCACCCTAGCCTCTTAGAGTGGTCAATACCATTGGCGCCAGCCTGTCATCAGGTCCCCGGCGCAGCTTTGGATAACCTAGGTCGCTTTTAACGTTTCTCGTGGAAGGATTTCGAGCTTCTGGCTTGACTTAACAGCAGAAGATCTTGAGCCCGGCTGTCAAGTTCCATTGCAAACAGCACGATCGGGACATTGACAGACTAATACGCCCCTTAGACTGTTCGTTTTCTGTTATCTTGACATATGTCAGAGATGGTTTCGTTTATGCGGTTGAAGCGACATTGGCTAGCCACCGCTACGCGGTTACTGATACGAAGCGTTGTACATTGTGCAGGCGTGGCATCCCGGGAGAGATGCAGCTGCGTAGACAGCCAAGCTGGAATTTGACATCTTGCGGCCAAGGGAAATGGGTGAACAGAAGTCGAAATCAGGATACGCCTGCGAATCAAGAAAGGGAGAACGAGGAACTACGAAGACGACGAACGACAATGAGGGCCAAATAGAGCGACACCGAGGGTAGGAGAGTGCACTCAAAGTCACCAGGAATTTGCCAGTGCCGCGGCGGGAAACTGCATTCCTGAATCTTGCTCGAGATTCTCCGATTAACTCAATGAGTTCGCAACTCGCAGATGGGAAGCAACGAAACGTTGGAGGTGTTGAGAACGTTGAGAGCCCAAATGGATGTGAGGTACCGAGTTGCAGCGGAAGGAAGAGCTGGCAGGAAAACGGGGCGGTCGTTAGCAAACCACCCGCGTCACTGTTTATTTCAAAGGTTCGCGCCTAACTCGGTCCAACATCGGCCCGGCCCGGCAACGCTAGGCGAGAGCCTTCGTACCTTGCTTCGTTTGTGCTTCGTACCAACTCTGACCAAACAAGAAAACTCTTCCTCGAACCAAAACCAAGCTCAATCTGGAACGACCTGACACGGCGCGCTGCAGTGCGCATGCCATTAGACCTTTGCAGCATTCTGCTCCCCTAGTCCCTAGCTACAATCTTTCCGATGTGCCAGGAGTACTTACTCCAGCGCCGTTACACGATCCCAGTCAAATCACACCTCCGAGGTCGAAGTCCTGGCCAGTTCTAGGCCGTCTGGCGTCTTTATCTCCCCATCGCAGCTTCTACCAAACCCTGGAAAACACTCAGACAGTGAGGGACCCTTTGCAATCTTACTGTGCAAGACATACAGAGTGAAGGCCTTCTAGAAACCTTTCATCGGTCCCCTAGCCCGAGTCGCAGAGGTTTCCAATCTTCGCGTCCGTGGAGATCAAGGTAGGGCAAGTTTAATCTCGACTGGCGGAGCCTGCTATCCAACGACGCACCCTACCTCCGCCGTCTACGCCTCGCCATTCTCCATCAGCCGCTACTAAATGGATTTCCGAACTTTCTGTGCTTGATCGACAGACTCGCCTAGGTCCCAAGTATCCATGATACAGTTGTATTAGCTCGGAAGAATGCCGTCTCCTAACGTCGCCACCCCTCTGGACTTCGGTTTGGAACCCAACCAAGGGCCGCACTGTCTCGACGGCTTAAACACGTCGTGTTCAATTTCGAAGCCAATGACGACCCACAGACCGCCTAGGCCGCGATCCATACTCCTATTCTTCGGAGCCCTGTCATTCCCGGATCCCGCGCCTGACGTATCTGGAACTTGATGCAATGTGCTGGTCCTGCCGTACCGCCTCCTGGGACTGCGCACGGTCGTTTCCATTCGCATTCGCTCTCTCCCTTCATACAATTCACTTTGAGTGGTTCGGTCTCGGCGACGTGCTCTTCTCAAATTTTACCTGTCACCCATTATCATTCCTCCGACCCTCACCCTCCCGCGTCTGTGCTCGTAAATATCTGCCAGTCTCAAATTACTTTTCCCCAAGTACGGTTCAATGGACAGTCGCTGAGCTCGCAGGGTCCCTGTCTCCCAACGATTATGTTTGCAACAGTGCGAGTTTGGGATCTTCAAACTTGCGGTGTCCGTGGCGAGCGAGTACTTTATTCTTGGAGTTGTTGACGGCTTATTCAGTCATAAAAGCCTTATAGGCGCTGCGGAATCTTTCCTTCGACTTTCCTTTACCGCCAGAAATAAATCGGTGGCCTGAGAGATCTATATTTGGCCCCAGGCCGTTGGGCCAATCGCTGTCCATGCATTCCTCATTCCGGCCGGTGTGTGGTGCCCGGCATCTGAAATGCGTTATTTTGAGCCCACAGCGTGTTTTAGGCTCCGCGGGTGCAGTGGAATGCGGACCCGGGATTTCCTACGTGTAATTCATGGACGCGCCGGGTCAGAACTCCTCAAATCACGCTGCGAATTGGCAGTTCTTCGCCGTCCATTAAAAGATTTGACCCGCTCGACTGGTGCGTTGTTTACACGATATACAAAAATAGGGCTTTGAATAGATTCCTGAATAACGCAGCTATTCCTGCTGCTATTTCCCTCAGTTATATTCCCCTCTATCTTTGGCATCGTGCGGGACCTGTTCGTTTTCAACCCTCGATTCATGGACCTGAAGAACTCGACCATTAAGTAAGTCGAGTTCTGACGCGTTATGATCTCGCGTTGCTGTTTTTTAAAACTCAGCGCCACCCTTCCTACCGAACCACTCCTTCGGTCCCGACTTCACGCCAGGTGAAGATGCTCGACTACTGCTCACCGGTGGCTGTTACTCATTTGAATATAGTCTGAGCTTCCTCCGCCGATAGAATAAAATCTACGGTGCATATCCAGTACGTTGGTCGGCGCATGTACACGCCTCCTCACCCGCTTACCTTCATCCCTAATAGCCAACCGGTCTCGTAGCTCACCCGTGTCGGAAGCAAAACATCGCACTTGAATTATTGTTAGAGCCGGCGATGAATCGCATGCAACAACCACAGAAAAACGGAGACGCTGAGAAAACCGAATCAAAGGTTTCTTCCTGAACAATGGGTCGTGTTTCTGGTTGTCGCTATCGGCCATAGGAGATGGGAGCTGCGCTGGTTAAAAGGTATAAAAGGACCCCAGAGATGAGTGGATGAGGCAGGCTTCAGCTCCTCTTCCGCCTACCGTCTTCGGATCCTCAGCGCGAGCCAAAATGTTGTCCACGACATTTGCTCTCCTCGCTGCTCTTGCGTCTGTTTCCAACGGTACCATGTCTCTTCTGGACACAGTTATGCCAAACTGACTGGCATTTGTAGCGGCTGTCACCCGTCGTGCGACTTGCCCCAATGGCGAGATGGTGTCGAACGCGGCCTGCTGCGCTCTCTTTCCCGTGCTCGAAGACATCCAGACGAATATGTTCGCCGACGATGACTGCGGGGACGCCGCTCATACCGCCCTGAGGGTCGCCTTCCACGATGCGATTGGGTTTTCGAAGACCGATAAGAGCTTCGGTACTGGTGCAGACGGCTCGATCTTCATGTTCGCGGAGACTGAGCTCTCCTTCGGCGCCAACCTCGGCATCGCCGACGCCTTCAACCTCGAGGCGCCCTTCATCGCGAACCATACCATCGGGGTCGGCGACTTGTACGACCTTTCCCACTAACGCGTCTAGGTCCTTTACTGACATCTATCTTAGCATTCAGTTTGCTGCTGCAGTCAGCTTGACCAGGTGCCCCGGTATCCTTCGCCCGACGTTCATGTTCGGCCGTGTCGATGCGACGTTCCCCGCTCCCGATGGCACTGTCCCCGAGCCTTTCCGTACGTGCTTACGCCAGTGCAAGCATTGATTTCTGAAATCCTTTTAAGAGACCGTGGACGCAATTCTCGCCCGCATGGAAGATGCCGGCTTCACCGCGGCAGAGCTTGTCGCACTCCTCGCATCGTACGTCATTTTGACGAGCCGTTTTTTTCGTTACTCATGGCAACTTTTAGCCACTCCATTGCTGGAGCGGATGACATTGACCCGGCATCGTCGGGTTTGCCTTTCGACTCGACGCCCTCAGTCTTCGACACCCAATTCTTCGTCGAGACTCAGCTCAGAGGCACACTTTTCCCTGTTACGGGCGGAAATCAGGGTGAGGTGGAGTCCGCGATCGCAGGCGTACTGCGCCTTCAGTCAGACTCTGAATTGGCGCGCGACTCTGCAACTTCGTGTCTCTGGCAAGCGAACGTCAACAACCAGGCGCTGATGGCGTCCTCCTTCCAGGCGGCGTTCGCGAAGATGCAGGTCACCGGCCAGGACGTGTCCAAGATGGTCGACTGCTCCGACGTCATCCCTGAACCCCCCGCCCTGTCTGCCGCCGCAGCCGCCGCGTTCTTTCCCCCCGGTATCACCCAGAACGACGTCGAGCAGGCGTGCGCCACGACAGCATTCCCCCACCTCCCGACTGTAGCCGGTGCTCCGCAGGCCGTCCCTTCTATGTAAGTTCTCCTTTCTACATATGCAACCCTCAAACTGACGCCGTATAATTGCGCTCCAGCGTCCAGGATCCTGCGACCGACGGCGCGTGCCAGGACGACGGGTCGGGCTGCGTCGCTAAGTTCACAGCTTAATGTGCGTTCCGAAGGTTATACACGATTCTGGAATTGTTTTATGCCATTCCTCGTCCATCGTCCTCTCTTTGTAGACCTTCGTTCACAATACAATGTATATTTGATCTGGCTTCGCGATTTTTTGCAATTGCCTTATGCACTTTGATTGACCAGCTCCTAGCTTGAATAAAACCATCGTATGTTCAGAATTTCGAGTTGCGGCCGATTCTATAAGCACCCGCGAGAAAACTGGAAGTTGAACTTCGGATGGCCATGTTGAATTGATTGCGATCCAACATGCCGGGATGCCGACGGCGCATCAAATGGTAACTTCGTCATTGCCACGTCTCTCCGACTCTCTCGCATGTCTCTCCCTTCATGATGCCCTTACTGTACGGAGGGGACGGGCTGGCCACCGACGATCAAAGACGTCCCTCGGCCACGCAATCTCGATTCTCTAGCTTCGACTCGACCCCTTGGCGGCTCTAAACTTGACTCCTGTGCTCTTGCCACTAAGGCCCTGCTCGGGTCATCGGGCTCATGGGGCCGCCTGGTTACGGTCTGCTCCACAAAACCAACCGAACCGGATTCACACGGGTTTCACACGTGGAGTCACTGTCGTCACATAGAGTAAATACATGTAAACACACTTCTTGTACGCGTCGCCCACCCTCTACTGAACCCAATGCCACCGAACAACCCCGCCATGACGCGTCTAATAGCACGCAGGGGTGCTGCCGCCCGTGCACGAGAGAAAAAACTCCGTGAACGTGAGCAACGGCGCAAAAGGCACCTAATCACAGCTCTGCTGTGCACCCTTGTCGCGTTCACCACCACGTCCCTCGGTCTTGCGGCTGAAAGCCCCATCCCTATGCACACCTCTCTCCTGACTGGCCAGATGTGGCTTGGTGAATTGCTCCGTGGCCATCCTGGCCGCTTTCGAGACCAGATGGGCGTCGCGAAGCACGTTTTCTATCGCCTTTCCTTCGAGCTGCAGGCATCTTCAGGCCTCGTCAGTACGAAGTATGTCTCTGCCGAGGAGAAACTTGCGACATTCCTCCACTTTGCACGTACGGGGTGTAGCACTCGGATACTTCAAGAACGTTTTCAAAGAAGTGCATATACAATCAATCGGTGTGTCTCTTTCTTCGTCTTGCAGTCACCACAAGTATAGAAAATTTTCAGGTCCCTATACACGATTCTACACCTTCTCATCGGCTCGTTTTACACAAAACATTTGCACCTCCCTGCCGACGAAACCCCGCCGGAAATTAAGGACAACCCCAAACTCTATCCATACTTTCGCAACGCCCGCGGTGCCATAGATGGATCGCATTTCCACGCGTGGGTCCTGGCAGAGAACATGGCCCGGTATCGCAATCGAAAGGGGTTCATTGGCCAGAACGTACTCGCGGCATGCAATTTCTCCATGCTCTTTGTCTACATCCTCAGCGGCTGGGAAGGAAGTGCGTCCGACTCGGCAATATTCGAGTACGCGCGCACACGTGATCTTGCAATTCCAGCTGGCAAGTACTATTTAGCGGACGCAGGGTTTCCTCTGTGTGACGCTTTGCTGACTCCGTATCGCAATGTGCGCTACCACCTCAAGGAATGGGGAACCGTTGGCCAGAGGTCGGTAATGAATTTATTGTACTTGTTTTGTACTGATTCTTGCATTTAGACCTAAAAATGCGAAGGAACTCTTCAACTTGCGTCATGCACAGGCTCGTAACGTCGTTGAAAGAATCTTTGGCGTGGTCAAGCGTCGCTGGTCTCTGTTCACGTCGGCGCCGGAGTATCCCATTGGTACACAGTCTATGTTCATCGCCGCAATTGGCGCGCTGCATAACTTTGTCCGCATCCACGATGGGGATGACGACGCTGAAGATCTTACCGAGGATGGGGCTCCAGAGCGGGAGGAGGCCCGACGCCTCAATGGCTTTATTGAGGAAAACCCGCAGGAGATTTCTCAGGAGGAGCTTGGGTGGAATATTCCTCCTGAGGAGACTGCGCGGGCCTCTGCGCGGCGTGACAGGATTGCAAATCAAATGTGGGCGGACTATGTAGCGTACTTACGAGACCACGGCGAAGAGCCCAATGCGTAGAATATAATTAGAATGTATCTACGAGACAAGCAAGTATCTAAAGATCATTTTCTTCGAGAATAGAACGGATGAATGCAGTACGTGTAGTTTTCTTACGAGACCCAATGTAAGCTTGTGCGACCGCCGTGTCCTTCGTGAAGAGCCGCATAACCGCCACCTCCTCGTTGTCCGAGAACTCGGCGTCATCCTCCATCAGCCTGATCGCGCGCTTGCGAACCTCGGGGCTCCCAACCGTATTGAGCGCGAGAGCGACGCGCTCGATGGCACCTGCCATCTCGCTAGCGGCCTCGGCATTGCGCTTGCGCTTCTTGCGAGAGGAGGCGGACGACGGCGAGGTGGCGGCACGCTTTTGACGGGGACGGACAGGGGACGATGGTGTTAGGTCATTGTCGGGTGACTACAGACAACGGTATTAAATTGGGTGCATGAATAATAAGATGATAACGTACCCCTCGGGCGAGGTTGAGGCCATCGGGGCCGGGAGAGCTACGCCGCGGGGTCGCGGGGGTGTCGTCTTGGGTGGCGGGTTCTTCTTGACTGTCAGATTGTGTCAGTTGGCTGGCAGATTGTGTCGATTGGGTGAATGCAATTGTGGACTGAGTCTGCGACGCGCCACCGCCATGGAACGCGCCGGCACCAGTTGCAACAATGCCCTCCACCAGGTATAGGATGTCGTCATACAGGGGAAATGGTGTTTTCCGCCAGCGCTTTGCCTTGGAGTTTTTCTGTAGGGTATGAGAACATACAGCGCACAGGAAAAAAACAAAAGAAATACCGCAAGTAAAGCGGTCCAGACATCTTCGCTGGCCGTAACAAGCTTAAGCCCGTCGTCCCATCCAAATCCAGACAGCCCACGAAGCTTTTGAACAAAGAGGAAGGCTTTTTTCAGCTGCGGAGAAGTGAGATCATTATTGAGCGGGCATAAAATGTACTTGCGTGGCCGTAGTGGTCTTGAATTTTGTCGGCAGTCTTCTTGGGGCCTGGACTATCCTTCAGAGCATCGACACAGTGCGCCCACGTCTGCGGTTTCCAGCCGCTCTCCGATTGGAAACCTTGGTCCTTGGCCCACCGCAATTTCTCCACAAGAATGGCGTCGTCCGCGTCCGACCATTGACACCGCGCAGAATCACCTTTTGGAGCCATATGAGAGAGTCGAGTTTTGGGCGAAGAAATGCGCGGAGAGTGGTGTGACAGCCCCAAGAAACCAGAGCCGGCTCCACCGAGCACCACATCAGGCCCGTAACGATGAGGTAACTGGTTGCCAAGGCAGACGGTTTAATTTTGGGTGGGGCGGCCCCATGAGCCCGATGACCCGAGCAGGGCCTAAGCACTTGAACTGGGCACATCTGGTTTCCTTTCTACAATTCGGCTTCGGGGCTGGTAGGCAAACAAGCTCGATGTTCTCTGCCATCCTCGTGTCACCAGCGTCGTTCAAATTTTGGAATCAATTCTATGGCGGTATTTCAGATGGCTGCAATGAAGATGAGCACAATTTCTTCCTTAGTCATCGGGACTGGTACAACGTACAAAAGCAAGTTCAGTCTTCTCTGCGATCCTCACGTCACCGGCGGCACTCAAATTCCGGGATGGATTCAATCTCTCGCGTATTTCAGATGGCTTCAATGCTTGTTACAAGACAGACAACTCGAAAGGCCGCCTAAAGAAGGCTCGCGCCCAACGCCATGTTTGAAAATTCCACCTCTTAGATGCCTGCAATGGTTCGTTTACGCCAGTCTCTCCGCGGCTTGTCACTGAGGCCGCCCCGGCATCCAGGCTCTTTGGTTCCTCTCAATTCAGTGGGTCATTTCTCTCAACACCGACCATCAAGTGCCGGCGACGTATTCCCATTGACCCTTTCCAAGGGCCCCGAATGCCTTCCTGAATTGTTATAAAGAGTGGAGCCTGCAGACTCGATCCCGCAGAATCGCAATAACCATCGCAATGGCGCGCTTTTGTGAGTAGTGGGGTCTTATTCTGAAACCTGCTCTTACTCTCCCAATTATTCTAGTCCTCAAGGCCATAAGTTCTCTGCTCTTCGCGGGCTTCTGCCTCAGTTCTGCGACGTCCGGTATGTTTTGAGTCTTCCCTCGTCTCAAATTCCTTACTCTTGCCCAATACAGACGTCAGCGCCGCCGCCGCGCCGGATGTGACCTCCGCCCTCAGCTTTTCTTCGTCGAAGTGGATTTGGAATTCGGCAACTGCTACTGCCAATGCTGTCGTTGGGTTCCGCAAAGACTTCACGCCTCCCTTCGGGAAATCTCTCATCGCCGCAGAGATCATCATCACCGCGGTCAGCTCCCTCGATTTGTACGTGAACGGCGACTTCATAGGCTCCGGTACTCCGCCTCACCGTGGCCGTTTTGCCCATCGCTTCTGCGTTGACCTCCTTCCGAGCCTCAACGTCTTCGCCGTTAATGCGTCCACGACAGGCAGCGGTACTGGCACCGATGCAGGACTAATCGCTACCATCCTGGTGACATACCAGGATAACACTACCGACAAACTCCTCACGGATAGCTCTTGGCGCGCCAAAGGTGCTTTACCTTTGGGCTGGGAGACGCTGGCCTTCGATGATACCGCCTGGCCGGTCGCTACCGTCGTCGGGAGTTACGACGTTGCACCCTGGAACACTGTGCTCGTCAATATCCCTGCGGATCCCCCTGTACTCACCTTCGTTGAGGCGCAATGGGTCTGGACGGATGTCGTCCCGGCAAGCGGTACTCTCCCCGCCGGCTCGCGCGCCTTCCGCCGCACATTCACCCCCGCTCCCAACCAGGTTCCTGCATCCGCGACCATCATTATCTCCGCCGATAACGAGTACACACTATCTGTCAACGGCGTCACCATCGGCTCGGGGAGCAATTTCAAGGTCGCCCAGCGCTACACCGTTAACTTCGCGACGGCGCCCTCGGAGGTGGTTCTCGCGGTCCTCGTAACAAATACCGCAGCGAGTACGGCGGGATTACTCGTGGCGATGGAGGTGAACATGGTCCCGAGTGGGCGTACCAGTTGCACTGCGGGCGCATTTATGTTGACCGACACCCTGTGGAAGTCGACCAAGGGCGCGATTCCTGATGGGTTCGAGCAGCCTGGATTCGACGACTCGACGTGGCCTGCGGTGGCGGCAGAGGCGACGTATCCCGCAGCGCCGTGGGGCACAGTGACCATCGCCACGGTGGCCCCGGTCACCATCTAAAACTAGCTCATCTACGGCTATTCACCATGTCTTGCCGATATTGCTTTTATGCTTTTAGGCTTCCTATCTAGCTTTTTTTATTCTGTACCTCCTCTTGTTGCCAAATTGCATATCTCCCATGCGCATGCCGCAGGCGACGAGGAGGAGACCTCGATTATTACTCCCTTCAAACTTTTCGCTCCTTTCAATTATGCTATGTGGGGAACATCCAAGAACCGATACTACGATTCAATATTATGCAATCCACCGCATTTACCCAAGAGGCTCCGTTCAACCACACACAAAGCCGGACAAATCGGCAGCCGAGAACGTCGTGCCAGGGCACTGCGTTCACGATCCATCAAGTTCTTCATGCGGATGACAAAATAGAGTTGAACTCACGGGCGGCGTGCCAAAGCAACTGTTGAAAAACGCGACATTGGTGCACTACGAGCGAAGAAAGGTGAATTAAGTTTCCCGTGATGAAGTGTGTGCTGATGAGGGAGACTCACGCCGAACCCATTTGCCACGTCTTTGCACTACAGTAATTGGGATTCAGTCAGTCAATCGGGTTTGTACCGACAATATTGCGGCGCGGGCTACGTACCAGGGGGAGGTCGGCATCCTCTGCAGCCCCATCGCCCGCCGTGCACTGTGTCGATTCAGGTGTCAGACTTGAAATATGCTATGAGGTCTGAGGACCGTACGGGGGTGCTCTGGGCCGCATCAGCGGTCGTCGTCTGTGTGCCAACGGGAGCGGCCAGAGAAGTCGCAACGAGTGCCGCGAGGACAGGCAAGATTGTGAGGAGTTTGAACATCATGAAACGTCGATAGTGCGCAGCACTTGAGCCGCAGGTCAAGGAAAGAAACGAGTTGAATAAAGAAGAAGGAAAGAACTCTCAGAGCACGATTTTGAGAGATTGGGCTGTCGACTTCTTATAGTACGCTGGAGTTCGACATCACTCGGTAGCCGAGGGCCCGAGCAAGAGAATTGCTGAGGTTGTTCGGAAACAGAAAAAGGATCGCCCAACAATGTTCGGGAATTCAACTGCATGTCAGTTTTTGGTTCAAGATCGGACGTCGCTGTGACAACAAATCAATAGGTTCAAGTCGAACATAAGATGGTCACTGGTCTACGTTCAACGACCACCGTAGCCGCCGTGCACTTAATATGCCAGTCATCGGACACAATTCTGTTGCCAACGCAAAGTACATTCGGGATGTCGGGTTATTTAAACGCGGCAGTGGCGTGCAGCAGATCACATGCGGAAGTTGAAGGGTGTGAGTAGCGACGAGAAGAGTGGACTTAGTTTTCGTGGTTCGATGAACCTCATGAATCTCCCAGCCAACTGCAAAGGGTTGCATGCTGATCTAGACTCTATTAGCAATTGTCTCTGTAAAAATGATGAGTTCAATGCTTGGAGAGTTCAAATCTGTCATGCAACATCCCAATACCATTTAGAATACTAGGAGGTGCTCCACTGCTTCCGTTCGTGAGGTTCATGGGGTTGATCGTTTGCGGCAGGAGTTCGGTTGCAAAACGGCAGCCGTTACCGATCCTCGAACTTCGGAGAGAGTATGCTACAGGGCCACACGGAGCCCCTTTTGATGTGTAGTGAGACCCAGTCTTGTTGCCTCGTTCCAGGTTCCCTCTCCTGGAGCCAAAGAATTGCCGCCGAGGCATAAAGGAGACATGCCGAATTCGGATCGGTCCGGCATCAAGCCGGCAACGGCGGACTTTAAAAGCTGAGTCTTCGCTGAGTGAGTGTGAATACCCTGTTCGCGTGTATTCTCTCTCAGCGGAGCTTTTTCTTAACTCCGAATCTCGAGAGCAGGTTCCAACGGGAAAGCATAGCAAGAAACACTGACTAGCACATATTCTTGAACTGAGGGCGGTAGCAAAATACATTGGTGTTTCTGAACCAGTGGGAAAAGGCATCTGCTCATTCCACAACTTGCTCCTCGTTTATTCCCTCCCACGGTGTGTGTTCCTCGGAACCGGGAATATATCGAACCAAGACGTCCAGACCGCGATTGAGGAAACTTTGTATGTCGGGGAGGATGGTAGGGGGATCTTCCGAAAGGATAAGCTCGAATCGCCGCAAGTTGCTTTTAAGTTCTAGCTGCCTGTGCAGAAAATCCATCCAGATTCCCTCCTCGCATGAACGGACGGGTTGAATGATCAATTCTCTCAACGCTGGCCAAGGATTCGGCTCTGGTGGGTCGGAAGTTAGACGCGCTAGGAGTTCCTCGACCGGTTCCTCGGCCGAGAAGGATGAATTTCCCCAGAGATCCTCAGGGGACGTTATGTCGTCTAAGCCTAACGAAAGTTTGGTTAGCAGCGGGAAAAGTTGGAACGTTGTCCACAATAGAGGTTGTCGAAGAGTCCCAAATATGGAGTCGTAGGTCTAATAGGTTGGGTGAATGGGTGGTAAGATGGTCGAAGAGTGTTGTTTTGGAGGTGGTAATGGGAATTTTAGCAAATGCAACTTGACGAGGTTGAGCATCATCAGGTTCCCGACAAGAGTGTTCAGATCTTCCTGGAGGAGGAGGAGGAGGATGTATTACTGCCGCGGTCCCTATAAGGAACAAGCAGGTATTGTACCGACATACACATGGCGCCTAATATGTACGTTACAATCGTCAACGGCCCTATCGCTGAGGAAGCCTAGGCACTCATAGCACCTACACACCGCACAACAGAACTGAAGAAGACGGGACAAAAAATTACGGATGCCTGAAAACTACTGGGAAGTATCGAGGGAACTCGTGGAACAGAGATAAAACATCGTAGACGTACTTCGCGCACAACCTGATCCCCTTCCTGGTGCCCATGAGTTTCAGCAGGAAATCATAGTTGGTGATCTGCCCGTAGTGCGCGTGCAGCTTAGGATCACAGACCGAGAGACCCGTAAGAAAGCGAGTCCTCAACTGCGACAGCCGTTGGTTTGCTGCACAGTCGAACAGCGCGTGTACTTCGTCTTCGACGCCCCCTCGGCACAACCTACACAGCCTGAAATTGCGAGGAACGGCGTCACGGTATCGAGTCGAATACCGCAATCGTTCCACGCTCAGCAGGTGGTCCCCGAGTAGAAGGCCAGTCAAGGCTTTGCGGTGCGCAGGTACTGCGACGGCGGTGAGATAGTGTCGGAGTCGACGTGGAGCGAGGACCAAAGTGCGGTCCTCGCCCATTTCAAGCCTGTTCCGCAGGAGGTGTGTTTTGACCAATCATGTCCGACGAGTTGCTCCCAAGGATGATCATTGATTCCAGGAGGGGAAGCGAGAGCTGTTCTTGGGTTGGCAGCCCATGCTGTATGGGATCACTGGAGTCCAAGTGGAACTGAATCGACCTCAAGCGCCCACATCCCTGCAATACAGCGTACGCTGCATCTCGCTCCAACCCCCCCAGTGAGGCGGGGCCCTTCTTCACTGCACTTGAGAGTCAGCTCAGTGAGATGGTCCCATCGAAATGGCGCAGATGGCACAAGAGTCCCAAGTATTGGTGCAACGACGGTTGCCCGACAAGAGTTCGTTCCCCGAAAAATGGGCGATGAGAGTAACTGCTCTCCGTCTTCAAGCGCCAAATCATCTTCGACTACGACGTGTACCTCTTCCAGCCGCGGAGCATTGATATCCTTCAGAAGAGTCCATCGTTGTAAGGGTCGGATGTGTGTACATGGACAACACCCCAACGCGCGGAGAATGGCAGCAGCCATTCATTTATTGACAAATTATTCCCAAGCCATCGGGAGGCCACAATGGACAGCCGGATTGGGAGGGGAGCCGACCGCTCGAGCCATCCAACAGCCGCGCTCTTTTTGTCCTCGGTAGCGGCGGTAAAATCCAAGGGGACATGCAGGGATGCCCAAAGCTGCGGGAGCGCGAATGCAATTGAGCGCCAGGCGCTGCAGATGTGGCCCAAAAGTAGAGGTGGCTCTGTCGGACTCATCACAGCATTGTGACGAGTGGGCAGACAACGCAGGAACATTTCCTGGATGATGTCGTGGGGAAGGCGGCGGGGACAGGAAGTGAGGGCTTTGTGCGAATCGATGTAGTCTTTGACACGATCGCGCTGCGCTGTGAGCTCGAGGAGGAGTGCGTCAAGGCGCGCAAGCTCTGCCTCGTGTGGGGCCAAATGCGCTGCGATTTCTTCGATCTCCGGGGACGTAGTTTTTACCCAAGCGCGAACGGAATGGGGATTCTATAGACGGAGATGTTTTGTCTGCTGGCATTATCGGTGTAAGACACAAGAGACTAAAGTGGGTGGCATTGGCCCACGTGGGTATCGTGCGACATCATCCAAGTATTCTTGTCTTCGGCGCCAGTCGAGCGCACAGTTTGCCTATTCACTAATTTCCTCAAGAACGGCAGAAGCGTTGTCGCGTTGAAAAATTGTGTCGCGGCTCTCGTCTTTGTTTCGCATTCGACCCCCAGAGCCTTGCGTCCACGCCGGTATTCTTTCGATATGTACTGGGAGTAAAAGTTGGATTCATGGAGGGACGGTTCCCGTATTAGCCCGTATCAGCGATCGTGAAAATTAAGATGAGTGCGAGGAGGGGCAGGCGGTGTTGCGAATCGATCTGAAGAAGTCGGCCCGTGGGATTCGACGATGTTGATTTTAGCGGTGTGGGGTGAATGGAGGAAAATGCCCAGAGTGTTGTATTTTCGCTCTCGAGTTGAACATCCGGAAGTAAAGCTGAAAAAGATCGATCAGCCACGCAGAGACTCTAGTCATGATGAAGCCATGTCGAAAGGATGAGTACGAGAGAGGCAGACGGAGATCTGAATCGAGCTTCAAGAATTTGGTTGGCCCTTCAGATTCGACGACGTTGATTTCGACCGGTTCGGGTGAACGGAGGAAGATTGGCTTTTCATTTGGAAGATACCGACAAAACAAGGCCTAAAACAGATCATGTACAGTGCACTAGAGCTGAAAAAAAAAGAGTCGTTAGGGAGTGAGATTTGGACACGGTGTAAACTCACTGACTCGAGACGATGTTTAAGGTTTTGCGTGAATAGTTCCAACTTGAGCACCATCCCCGTCATGTATTCCCATCCGTTTCACTGCCTCGGCCACATCTTCAGGTTTTTCCTGAGGCTTCCTCTCAGCCTCCAATTGAAAACCGGAGCGCGAGGTCAGTAAACTCCACTCGTCGTTCAGCTGTCCCGCGCGGTCGCGAAAGTGGAATTCTTCGTCGCGAGGGACCTGATCGGGCTCTAGAAGGCGGATGTGGCGCATAACCTTGCCGATTTTCGAGAACTAGACGACCCAAGTGTTAGATGGCGTTAACTTGAAGAAGCACCGACGAGAGACAAACTTTAAGTATAGGAACCGACATTGGGTACTGTTCGACGGTGGTGAACAGCGCGTCCATAGGAGGCATATCCTGCCCAGCCCTGTGAGTCGCAAACCACTGCACTTACCAACAGTCAAAACGCACTTCACCCGGCGCGTTTGGCCCCGGGCTCAGGAATGTCTTTTGCAGCGTGTGGCGCCAGGAACGCACTTTTATGGCTTCAGCGTCTTGTTCCATTTCTTATATATCGAACTCTGCCAGTACTGCACTGTGGCAGCGGCAGGCAGTGGCAGTTGGGATGGGAGGAAGGAAGTCCGTCGCACGTGACGAGACACGTTGATGTCCAACGCCAAGCCGCGCCAAACAATACCAGGTTCCACCAGCATTTGACAACCACCCGGATCGGGACCGACTACATGGGTATACACCTTCTTTCATTCCTATAGTTGCGTGTTGCATACATACTACGGAAAATATAGTATAGACGGCGGGGTAGACAGAGTCGAACAAATTTTGATTTCACTGAGTTCGCGTGCAATCCTAATCACGAAGGAAAGTCAAACCACCAATCATCCAGGTCCACGGTGTTCAGGATTACTTAATTCTTGACGACTGCGAGTCCCAAATACATGAACTTGATCGTTTTCTGGTAATACCGCAACAACTTGAACACTGCAACTCTCTTTCTTCGAATGACCGGTCATCGCAATGCCACTCTCGTGGATAGTATAGGGGTGTTCAAAAACCGAATTTCAATTTCTCGATTTCCTGAAGATGTCCCAAGGGAAAAATACGCCCGCCGCCCACGGTATGTTGGGCTCAAACTCGGCCCATGAGTCTCGACCTCGCCTCGGCCAAGGAGGAGGAGGAGGAGGTATATTATATGTTTTCCAACCGCTGATTATCGTTCATGTTGCGTTCATGCGATTCTCACGTTGAGATCTACGCGCGAAACGTCAAATAACGTTGCCGGGCATTGCCGAGCCATCACGATCTGACACAGGATTCTTTTCTGGAGACTCTCTCACCGTTCTTCCCTCCACACGCTCCTACGATGGCTTCCTTTTGACGCCCACCAGGACCTCCCACAGTCGTTTCTCCTAACCCACACTCATTTAATGGCTTCACCCCCTCGCCAACGCGTCGTTGATGATACTGACCCCGCAATACTGTATGGGTCCAACGGCTGGTTTGTCGCAGACCCTGGAACTCTCGGAGTCGGGAACTTTGGTCCCATATACCAGGGGACCTCGCATGCCACCACCTCCAGCAACTCTACCCTCAGCTTTCCCTTTGACGGTGCGTCGTCGTTTACTATTTTGTCTGGAGTTTGGTCTGAATGTCCACAGGGACCGCAATCAGGGTTCTTGGCACCATAATGGTGACGACCGACCCAACCACCAACATAACGGACCCAACATGGGAGTGCTTTGTGGACGAGATTGCGATTAGCAACCCACAGCCTAAATTTCAATATACAGAAAATAATTGGATCCTGTGCGACCAGCCTGAAATCGCTGCGGGCTCGCACGACTTGACGATAAAAGTGCAGTCTAAAGGTCGTGCGTTCTATTTGGACTATCTAGTCTACACACCGCTGCCCAACGCCACCTTCGACTCGGCTGTTCTCGTCTATCCGAACACGGATCCCTCTGTGAGCTTTGGCTCCGGGTGGAGCACCTTCGGCGGGGAGAACGGGACAAATGTGAAGGATGCCCAGGTTGCGCTGAACTTCCATGGTGTGTTGCCTATGATATCCTTCTGCGACATTCAAACTAATGTTTTTATGACAAGGCACCTCCGCAAGCCTATACGGCTTCGTACCAAATGAACTGGCGCATAACGCCACTTGGGCGACATACAGCATCGACGGCGATACTCCAGTGAACTTTACGTTGGAGGGCCTTTCCAGCCCCAACAGCGCGACGGCCTATAATGTCTTGTTATTCACCACGCCGACGATCCCAAATACCGAACACAACCTCGTCGTTTCCTACGGCGGCGACAGCCAGCACACCCCTCTCGTCGTTGGAGACTTCTATGTCGCTACCGCGTCCTCCACGACCACCAATTCATCATCCTCCGACTCCTCGAGCGGCCCATCATCCCCATCATCCTCATCCCTCGCGACGACCATCTCGAAACACAGCCCCGTAGGCGCGATCGTTGGCGGCCTCCTCGGTGGTGTGGCGATATTGGCGCTGCTCGGTCTCCTCGCCCTCTTCTGCCAGCGCCGAAGACGACGCGCCGACGACAAGACTTCTGCGACTCCGTTCCCATTGTCTATGACGGAGGCAGTGGGTCCGTCCTCACCGACCGCACCCCCACACGGCGACCCCGTTACCTATGGCCCAGCCATCAATGGTGCACCCGTAACCTATGGCACACGTCCTCTTCCACCGTCCCCCACCGCTGGGTATGAAGGTACGCAGGCCCACAGACTGTCGCCCACCGGCGCCGCGCCCCCACCCAGCGCCCCATACACATACTCCTCCCCGTCCTCAGGCAGCGCATACTCCGCTCCCCCGGGCGCCTCCCACGCCGCCTCAAGCCGCGCGGTGCCCTCCGAGTCGGAAGTAACCTACCCATCCATACAGCGCGCCGCGCCCCTCCACCACCACCCCTCGGACCAGATGAGCTCCTCATCATCCTCGTACGGCGCGTCCCTCCCCGGTGGCAGCTCACAAGGACTGCCCGCGGCGAGCTCCATCTTCGCGGTGGGGTCGCACGGATCTGAGCACCACGCCTACGACGCCTACGCCGCGGGTCCGAGCACGCTTCCCTCCCCGGTTTCCAGCACGCCCCCCACGCGCCTCCCAGTGCCGTCCGCCGCGAAACCGCTCCCTCCCCCGCCGCCCGCCTCGCGCGCGCCGGGCGAGACCTCTAAGCTCGCGCGCGAGAGGGCGGCGGCGGCGGCGTGGGCCGCCCCCGCGCCGCAGAGCACAAATCCGAATCTGGAGCCGCTGGTGCTGCGGCATGAGGATAGCGGGCTGCGGCTGCAGATTCCCGGCCGGGGAGCAAGCGTTCTGGAATTGCCGCCGGGGTACAGTCCCAGCTAGCGATGGACTTTTTTCCCGACTTTATTCGATGGTAGACATGTGTATCATTTTCGTATTTTAGTTGTTTGTAGCTCTTTTTGGTATTGTCTTCACAGAGGTTTTGCCTTCTAATTTTGTAGCCCGCGTTTTTCGCCGTCTTTTTTCTCATTTTTTTTCGACAGTGCTGTTTGGTGTTGCTTAAACGGAATGCCGTTGCCGGGCACAGCCACTTCTGTTTTTGTCTTCTATCTCGTTCGACGATTTCGGGCCCTGGAGCTTTGAAGCCATGGAATCTTGATTTTCTTGTCCCAAGATTTCCAAAGAAACGCCGTTCCACTGGGCCTACGATTGGACAACGTACGGTACAGTTGGCAAGCGACCAACGTCGCGGTGGCAAAAGATAGCCCAGCCGAAGACTTGGCTCAAGCCCTTGGGGGTCAAATCGCAAGATTCAACGCGAAGTGAACCTTGAACGCTCTTCTCTGCGCTCATGATATTTTTATGGCATTCAGGATTTTCTGCGACAAAAGTGTTTTGAGCGAGCTCGATAGCATGTTTTCACTTGGATCCGGATCTTTGCCGCGACTGTCCTCTAGACTTCTATCCTTCGTCGTTTCCAGCGGATCGCCGATCATACTGCGTGGCCCACTGGACAATATCTGCGTCCTTGCCGCGATCGTTAGTGAAAACCTTACGGCCGAGGGCTCTGCCATTACGCATCGTCCACTTACCGAACATGGCCCGGAGATTGCGCTCATACGTTATCTGTGCTAGCAAGACGCCCCATTCAAGCTCTTCTCGCGTAGAATTGTATAAAGGGAACCGCGGTGGATGGCTGGCCTTAACTCCCCCTGCCCTACTCTGTGCAAATGAGTGGCATCGCTCATCGCTTTACGATCGACCCATCGTCGCAGGGCCAGCATCGCGCGCCAACTCTCCAACAGTCGTGCAACCTCCAGGCGCTCTTCAGATCCGGCAAAATCCTCATCGGCACCGCGCTTACCTATCCCAGCCGCCACGTCGCCAAAACGATAGCAGTTACTGGGGCGGACTGGTGCTGGGTTGTACGTGCTCTCTCCCTCCTCCTCCATCTTCTAATGACTGATACACTTGAAGGACGCAGAACACATCCCCTGGGCCCCCGACCTCCTCGTTGAATGCATCCAGATCATCATCCACGAAAGCGCTGGCAAGATGATCCCAGTGGTTCGAGTTCCGAGTAAGACCCACTTCGAATTCATGGTAAGCTGAGCTTCCCGTTCTAGCTTACCATCTCGCTTCGATTACTTACCTACGATTTAATCCAGGCCTGGTGCCTGGATGCCGGGGCTGGCGGAATCATGGTCCCGCACTTGGAGACGGTCGAGGAGATGAAGGCGGTCATCGCCGCCTGCCGCTTTCCGTGAGCGTTCTCTCCCTATGGCATTCGGAGCTGACATCTATGGCTCGTGTTCTAGTCCCGCCGGACATCGGTCATTCCCCCCTTTCACGTTTGTACGGCTCAACCTCACTCAGAATACAATCGCGTTGAGTTTTCGCCTGGCTTCCTACAGTTGCCGGGAGTCACGGACACAACGCCCGAGGGCGAAACTATCTTTTCGCTTGCCAACAAACACACAGCCATCATCCCGCAAATTGAGTCCCGCCTTGGAGTCCAAAACCTCAAGGACATCATGTCGCTGGAGGACGTCTCCGCCGTCATGATTGGCCGTACGTCTGGGCAAAATTCAATCCAGCTCTCCACGCTTTACATACTAAACCAAACATACACAGACGTCGACCTCCGCCTCGACATGGGGCTGTCCGGGTTTACTGGAAACGAACCAGAGTATGTCGCGGCCAACCAAGCAATCGTGGAAGCGTCCAAGGAGTGCAACGCCCCCCTCATGGGCGCCGCTTTAGGCCCGGAGGCGATCAAGGCCCGCATCGACGAGGGGTACAGGATAATGTTGAATTGCTTCGACCTACACACGCTCGCGTATGGGATGATCAAGACACTCGGGGAGGCGAGGGTCACAGCAGAGGAGTACATGCAGAGTATTCACAGCGAGCAGTGACGTGCGAATCAATCGGAGAGTTTTTGCTGGAGGCTTACAAGACGGAGTGTCGTGTCGGAGAAAGTTCAAGTTTGTTGAGGCCTGGGGACGCTTTGAAGGTCAAGATCATAATACGTGTTATTTATTTCACTCCCTCGTGCTTTGTCTACAAAGAGTACCCGAGAATATTGTTCAAGTTCGGGTGATTGCGCTTCAGATAGAAAGAGTCTGAGAGATTGGATTTTGCTGGATTTTGTGCGTGAGAAAAGACTGCGGTGTGACATGCTGGTCACTCGTTTTTTTTCCTTCTCTGTACCACCTCCTACTCTGAAGCCTGTAGCGAGAGCATAACACAATGCATCCGGCGCTGAGAATGGATGTTTTCGCGATTCTGCCCACTCCGACTCGGGTACGCCGTGAGGTTCGACTGGAGCATTGGTTCGATTTCTAACCCGATTATCTGTGTCCAAAGAGGTTGGCAACTTTAGCGACCAGTGGCTCCTTAGTCGAGCTTCTTACACTCCAATCTCTCGTCGTCGACAAAAAGTCGCCGCATTCTCTTCAATTTCTTCCAGCGTTCTACAATAATCTCGATCCGACCAAAGTTCCGACCATTCGGGAGGTAGACGTGGAAACGTTACTTCCCGACGTTTTGAACACCATTCGGAAGGCCGTTTCATGTCTCAAGGCCATCCAAGCCATCCCTGGCATCCCGCACGCAGCATATCCCGAACTTTGGCCGCGCATCTGGGCATGGATCCGCTTTCTCGACAAGTATCCATACACCAACATCGAAGACTGGTGTAGCGGACGGGAGAGGAGGTTCTCTCTTGATCTGCTGTGCTATGTGTTGCAGCTCCGCGAGGACGATAGAGCAGCCAAACGTATTGATTCCACGCCCGGAGTTCGGCTCTTCGTAGCAAAACTCTGGAGGGTGCTCGTGGAAGAATCAGAGGCGGAAGAAGAATCGGAGGCGGCGCCGGCAATACTCTACTTTCCCACTTTCCTCGGAACAAAAGCTGCAGTGTCGAATCACGGCGATTTCATGGAATTTGTGGAAGGCTCAGGCGGTAGCGTCTCTGATTTAGCGCTGCTCGTCGTCAAACACATCGCCTGGATGTCCTGTTTACCCTCCGACTGTTGCGAGAGCGGCGTGGAAGGGAAGCTTGCCCTCATGGACTGCGCCGTCTGCTTTCTGCTCGCCACGCGGTCTGAACCCCATGATTTCTTCCGGGCACTCATTTCACACGGAATTGTGAAAGCTCTCATTGAAGCCGTGCTCGTTTTCGGGGAGAAAACGGTAGAGGGTACTATGGAAACCCTCCACAACTGTTTCGCAGCGTTGATATGGATGTGGAATGTCATCGACGCCGACAGGCGATCCTTGATGCACGAAGCTCTTGCAGCCGGTCTACTGCGCGCAATCGTGTTATGCGCCATCCATCCATGCATCACTACCATTACCTTACAAT
This sequence comes from Mycena metata, assembly GCA_029378385.1. NCBI lineage: Eukaryota > Fungi > Basidiomycota > Agaricomycetes > Agaricales > Mycenaceae > Mycena > Mycena metata. The sequence goes on along the minus strand of JARKIB010000387.1, from coordinate 57,066 downwards.
GTTTGCAACAGTATCTTACCCGTCACATCCCTGAAGCGTTGATCTACAATTCCATCCTTTCGATAATCAAGGAGTCTCTTCGATCCGTCGAAGATTTGGTGGAGGCGAAGCGCTTTAGGCAATCCAAAATATTCCAAGAGTGGAGAGAGTTGGAGGAGTTCGTCGGGGATCGGCTGAAGGTCCTGGCGCGCTATAATTCTAAGGAATATGGAACCCTGAGGGCATGTGACAATGTTCTGGTTCGTTCCTACGTTTAACCGATTTTGCACTCACTGACTTGGAACCACCTAGTGCGGCGTTATTTCAGCGAAGACGGATCTTCGGCGTTGCTCCGGCTGCCTCACAATGCACTACTGTTCAAAGCTGTGTCAGGTACACGATTGGACCATCGGTGGTCATCGCGACTCGTGCCAATATCATCGCCAAGTCCGCTCCCGTGCGTAGTCTGAGTTGGAAGGTTGGGGAGGTTGATGATTTGAATCATTTAGGCGAAGCCCAACGACTTCCTTCGCGGGATAGAGCCTTCATCCGCGCTTCATTCGACGACGATTATATCGCGGTTAGGAAGGGGATGTTCCTTCAGCAAATATCATTCCTGCGTCAGAATCCGGGCATTCGTTTTCATGTCCTGTTCCATTACAGGGCAAGCAGCCTTACAACTGATGTTCGACCCGTCTCCGATAATCCAGGACTCCCGGAGCAGGAATGGCAAGACTATGTTGCCCACGCAGGAAATAGCGAGGGCCGCATGGAGCTACATGTGATGCTGCTGGGGAGCGGACCGAACACCTACACCAAAGTACTGCCGATGCGGTCCGACAGTGACAGGATCTCCGAAGGATTGAAGCGGATCGCACGCTCGGTGAACCTGGCGGAAGACGAAAAGGAAATCGATGGTTTGGTGACGGAACAAGATGAGGAAGTGGAGTACAGTCACTAGGGACTCCGCTACCCTATCCAAAATACGTATATGGGGTGGTGTGGAATAGCTAAGAACGTCGAGTGGATGGAATGTTTTGTCCTTACCTACTCAACTATTCGTAAATGCGTTTTCAACATGGCCGAGATGGCCGAGTGCTGCCAGAAATATATATATATTTGGCTCGTGGTTCTCTCCCGCAGGGAGCACCGTTTGCCGCGCTGTGAAATGAGCCATATTCATAAAGAGTACAGCACAGTGTGGCTCGCGCAGAGAAGACACCAGACGAGTTTTGTTCCTTGTTTTCAAGCACCGGATAAATCGCAGCTTCAATGAAACAGAATAACTTTAGCAAGATGTGTGCTCCGGAAGGAATTGAAGAAGAACAAGTCGTCATTGGCGGCAACGGGACTGATGCAGAAGAGCGATCTCCAACTTGAACGTGGGAATTTTGTGACTGAAAAAAGCGGTCACATTTTTCTGCTTCTTTCTGTCTTCTCGTCCATCCAACTCAAGCACGCCACAGAGTACACCACGATCAAGGCAATGCATGAACTGTTGAGTATGGATAAAGTATCGAGCCTGCCAATTACTCTTCGGGTGCGTGTGGTTGAACTTAGACCGTTGAACGTTCCAAATTCTAACGTTGTACTCGACTTGGGTATCCGAAGAGACTGGCGACTTTGGCGGCCAATGGCTCCGTCAATCATGTCGTGAAATTGCGATCCCTCGTAACGGATCACAAAACCCCACCGGCTGTCGTGGACCAACTACTTCCAGCACTTTATATCAACCTCGACCCCAATAAAATTCCAAACTTCCGCACTCTTGACGAAGAGCTGCTACCTTCGGAAGTGACCTCGAATCTTGGGAATGCAGTGGAATGTCTCACGGCCATATATATTTTCCACAATATTCCAACTGCGACATATCCCGATCTATGGCCACGTGTTTGGCAATGGAGCCACTTCTTCGAGACCTACCCCCACTGTAATCCCAAAGGACTCTCTAGGGAAGAGAGCCGGACGTTTTCCGTCCGTCTGTGCTGCTTCATATCGCATCTCCGTGAAGACGATATAGCACGCGACCTCATAGATTCCACACCCGGGGTTCGGGTCGTCCTTGCGAAAACCTGGGGAATAATGCTGAAGGAATCACAGTTGGCAATATTCGATTTGTGCCGCTTTCTCGGAAGGGACCCCGCGGTTTCAAATCACACCGACTTCATGGAATTCGTGGAGGGAGCGGGCGGTACGATCTCAGACTTAGCGCTGCTCGTGGTCAAACATATCACTTGGTCCTGCGGCGAGCTACCGGCCTCGCCCGTTTCTCAAATCGGCTTGGACCAGAGGAATACTCTTCTCCACGGCGGCTCGAACTTCTTGCTCGCCACGCGGGCTGCCAAAACGGACACTTTCTTCCATGCGTTGATATCCCATGGAATCGTTAAGGCTCTCATTGAAGCCGCCCTCGTCTTGTGCGAGAAAAACACGAAGGGTACCGTGGAAGCCCTCCACAGCTGTTTCCTTACGCTGGCATGGATCTGGGATGTCGAAGGCGCCGACAGACGATCCTTGATGAGGGAGGCCCTTGAGGCCGGTCTAATGCGCGCACTGGTGTTAAGCGCCGTTCACCCATGCACTCCTTCCCCCGTCACCGTGCAATGCTTGCAACAGTACCTTGGCCGTTTCACTCCTGAAGCGTTGACTTACCATTCGGTCCTCTCGATAATAATGCAGTTTTTCCGATCCGTTGAAGATTTGGTGGAGACGAAGCGTTTTAGGGAATCCAAAATATTCAAGGAGTGGCGGGAGTTGGAGGGACTCGTTCAGGACCGGCTGAGGGTTCTGGAGTGGTATAATTCTAAAGACTATGAATCCCTGAGGGCATGTGACAATGTTCTGGTGCGTTCCTACGCTTGATCCATTCTGTGTTCGCTGAGGAACCACGTAGTGCGACATTATTTCGGCGAAGACGGATTTTCGGCGTTGCTCTGGCTGCTTTATCATGCATTACTGTTCAAAGTCGTGTCAGATACGCGATTGGACCGCCGGTGGCCATCGCGACTCCTGCCAATACCATCGCCAAGTTCGCTCCCGTGCGTGTTCCGCTCTCCGAAGGTGGGTGCCGTTAACAATTTTGGTTTTGTAGAGGAAGTGCGATATGTCCCTGGGAAGGATAGATCCTTCATTCGTGCATGTTTCGATGCCCATTACACTGCAGCTAGACGGGGAATACTGTCTGCGGAATTATCATTCATCAAGGAGAACCCTTCCACTCAGTTCTATGTCCTCCTTAGTTACAAGGAAAACACCGTCACTTTCGACGTACAACCGGTCTCAATTAATCCGGGAGTTGCTGTGGAAGAATGGAAGGACTACGTTTCGCGGGTGAATGCTAGTGGCGGTCGCATGGAGTTGCATGTTTTGGAGTACGGGAGCGGTGACCGCGGTCGCAGCAACACTCACACCAAAATTATTCCGATGCGGTCAATCAATGGGGAAGTGTATGAAGGACTGAAGCGCATCGCGAGTTCCATGGGCCCAGAGGATGAGGTGGAGGATTACGAAGGTGCCATCGAGAGGTTGATTGAGGAAGTAGAATACGTTCACTAGGGAACAAAAAGCTACGAATTGCCACAGGACGACCCCGAAGGAGCGTATAGGAAAAATATGTAGTGTCATACGATATAGTGTAATATAACGACGATTTGCTGATATCGAGCGTGGAACGAAGGTAGAGGTCTGCTTTTAAGCAAGGTCTTCAAGGATACTGAAACCTCCAGATTCCGAACGACGGCCTCTGGGAGTGAAGATTCAACATGCGTGACGCTATCCGTTTTGAACATTCCCGAGATGCCCGGGTGCTATTCCTCGCTGTAAGATTATAGGTGCAGAGGGCAAGAAAATCAAGTTCAGCGGGCGTCGAGAATTCGGCACTGCGTAGCATATACATAACATCTTGAAGTTCAACCACAGCGGCTCAAATGATGGTGATCCAACCGAGTTGCCGATTCGTGTCCTTTATTTCAAACTACAACGAACAAATTTAGGCGTACTCCTGGATCGAATCGGACATTGGCGACCAACGAACCAGAGAAGTTCTTCACAGCGACACAAATGATGGTGATTCAAGCGACACGCCGAACCGTGTCCTCTCAATATACGACCACTTTAATCTTCTTGGGCAATTTTATGCGACCTGGAAGAGGCGTTCTAGATCTCCTGGATCGAAATGAAGGCCAGTGACCAGCGAATCAGAGGCTGGAGGATTCTGAGTCTACACTTGGGGGTGGGAAAAGGATCTATAAAAAAATATCCACCTGCGCCTCGTTCATCGATCATTCTCTGCCCCGTTTCTTGTTCTTGGCTTCATTCCCCACAAGAGAAGAGACAGCCGTGTATATTTTAGGCTGTGGGGGCCAGCGGCAGTCTCATTTGCTACCGCTGGCTTCCAGGTCGCAGGGCAATGGGGATGCGCGAGAAAAGAAGATCGTCGAGCTCTTGAGGTGGATAGTATCCCACAGCTCTTGTCGACCTAGCGGGGTGTCGTGACGGCGAGAGGAGAAAGGGCCGATCGCCTCATCAGTCCGCTGTCACAAGACATTGGGCCGCTTCTCAAGTTCAGCGGTCCGCCCAACTTCTATGTCCTAGAGTTGACACCTGCGCTGCTCGACGGAATGGAGGTCATCCGCAACTTCACTGATCATTACATGCAAGGCGTCATCTGGAAATGTACATCGAAGTGAGTTTTGCTTCTCGTTCGGAACAGACGGAACACTTACCGCACAGAGAGTCGTTCAGTTCGAGTGCGGTGCGGACGAGAACGGTCAAAAATGTCGAATGTAGTTGGCGATACTTGAGGACACTTGTCATTTCGGTTTCAACGCGAGACGGTAAAACGAACCTCCCTCGCAAGGCAATCGTGCGCCGCATTCTCAGGTCGATGTCACAATTACCCTCATTGACCCAAGACGAGCGAGTGCATACCCTGTAGTTCGCGCAGAGTCACCACCAGACGAGCCCGTTCTTTTTCCGAGGAACTGGATAATACAACGCAAGTAGAACAGGACAAGTGCCTCGGAATAAGCTTGAAGACGGGGAAGATCTCGCGCTGCCCTCGTCTTCTGGCACCAGCGACTTCGACGGAGTAAGAAGCTTCCTCCGTAAACAACAGCATTGGGCATACCGGTATCAATGCGTTGGGGCAGCAGAACAACGGCGAGAAGGATTCTGAGAGGAGATGAGGTAAGTTTCCTACCACATTGGGTGAATTAGGTTCTGCAGCGGTCTTGCGGCATAGGACTGAATGATCATGAGGGTCCGCCATATCCAGGGTAGAAGGCCTAGCACACCTTGGCCGCATGTTTCCAAGAAAGCACGAGTGCAAACTGTAGTGTGTTCTTGCTTGACAGTGCAAACGGTCCCGACCAGGGAAACACTCGCATCACGAGCGAAATAAAACTTCGAGAGTCCAGACCACCCATATTATCTAAGAAAGGTATATTAGTAGTAACGGGCAAGGTCGTTTCTGAAGTAATGGACGGTCAGATCTTCCGCATAGCAAAATTAGGCCGCAGAAACGAGACACGCTGTTATCCGAATTTCTTCGTGCTGTTCGCAACTTTCAGATCAGTATCAACAATCCAGCGGTGGACAGCTTCCTCGAAATGAGACATGTCTTGTCATTAAACGCACCAACGGCGCTCAGACTTGGACTGACTGACTCGAGGCACCAACAGCGCCGAGACTGACTCGACGACGACATGAGCTTAATAACGACTGGAGCTCAACAACGACTGCGGAGCCACAGAGAACGGCGACGGACGGAGCACAGCACTGCGGCGAAGGAGAGCCTCGACCTGTCTGTGGCCGTTAATTCATCAACATGACGAGAACGGCGTAAGAGGACTCACAAGCTGTCTTCGTCGCTGGAGAGTCTCCCAAACCATCGCACGAACAGAGCATCCAGCAAAACATCCAGCAAAACAGGCATATATGAAGGAAAGTAATACCAAATACAGAAGCGTACGGAAAGCGGGAGCGCCATGCGGCGTTTTAAATAACATTGAGAGAGCTGGCGTGTCGTGTGCCGAAATTCGATGTGGAGTAGGTAGCGTGTCTTAGATCCACTGCGCCTTGTCCCAGGCGGGATCCTGCAGGAATGCACACAGGACCTTGCTCCCCGTCTACATCGACGCAAGGAAGGAAGAAAGACAAGCGGAATCAGCACCCGCACAGCCTCCCACACAAGGTAAAGACGCACTTGGAGCAGCGGGTGGCCTGCGACGATGCTCAGGAACCTCTCGAGTCCCTCACGCCGGCTCTCAATGACCTCGTCGGAGAAGCGGTTGGTGAACACTTTTCCCGGGAGCGGCGGGATGTTGACCCGCGTGGACTCGCGCTCGAGGATGTCGCGGAAGGCCTCAAAGTCGGAGTAGCGTCGGCGCACGAGCGAGTGTCGCAGCTTGAAGGCGGGGATATTGGTCTACCCAAAACACTTCAACAAAACAAAAACGGTTTTATACTTATCGCACAATCGGCGCACCTTGCACACGATTTCGTAGTCGGTGTACATCTTGCGTCCGAATCCTACGTATCACAGCAGCATTTAATTCAGCGTTTTTTGGCAGGGAAAAGGAAACCAAATCAGTACGCACCGTGGGTTTGCGGATTCCGGACCTCGATTTCGAGGAAGCTCTCTGGGACGCTGTACATTTCCTCAATCTGTAAAGATCCTATCCGTGTGTGCGGGACAAGAAGGGGGGATGAGGAAGGGGAAGGGAAGGTGCCTTACGGTTTGCTCACGTCCGGTTATGCGAGCGTCGTCGAAGGAGGAGCCGCTGCGGGCAAAGGGCGAGACGGCGGCCATGGCGGGAGGGGAGAGGCAGTGAGAGGTGTGACTGATACTCGTCACCGTGACTCACGCCGATCAAATTTCCCAATTGGGCATCTCCGCGGATGACCCACGGTTGCACGGCTGGACGCGAGAAAACAAAGGGGAATCAACTCGCGGTGGGTTTCACTGCCAGTTCCATGTTTTGATTTTTTTGGTGCATGGAACTCTCGCGTACAACGTTCAACCAACGTTCAACCCAAGTTCAAGTTCAACCTCAAGGCTCAAGCGTTCAACCGAGGCGTGGAATTTAAAGCGCGTAAAACTCATGATAAATTTTTCGGCTGAGAAATAAACAACGGCTGAAGTAGGGAATTTTTAAAGTGCCAGCTGCCTGAACGTCGTCTCGCTCGTTTAGTTCCAATGGGCGCGATCAGCGCGATCGCCCCGGTGTTCTGATAGCGCGACCATGACGGCGTCTGACGGCGTAAACGACTGAGTTCATGGTGAGCAGATCAATGTTGACAGCGCTTCGGTCAAGAGGTGAGCGATAGTAAAGTTGGTGACACAGACCTGCCTTAATTGCCATCACCTGTCAGAGGGGGGGGGGGGTATGTAAGCATCCGCATTTGGGTTTAGCGCCAGCTTTTCATCGATTTGCCCCGTTTCTTCACGCCAAACTCGCCTGCTGGTCATGGCCGGACGAGTAGTGAATTTATCTCAATTTCTTCCGCCACATTTCAGCCTCTTTGCGTGCCTCTGGTTTTGGCGGGTGGGAACCGATGAGGACATGTGTCAGCGTCATTGTGTCATCTCGTTTATTTTCGTCCGGAATCGCCGAACACAATCACTCCATCAATATAGTTATTAAATCTATTGTGTTCCCTGCTCTGAAAGATAAAATATTCCGAGGCGCCAGATCGATGCGCAATATGCAGAAATGGGGGGGTAGCCAAAATCTGGGAGTTATCGGACCCAAGTGGAAGTCGCAGTGGAGAGTTGAGGAATTAGCAATGGGAAAGTCGGCCGCGGAGCTCGGACATCCCGATTTGGGGGGGTTGTCAAAGAGGTCTGTGTTAAGATCACTCTGATCGCTCACCTCTTGGCTTCGGTATCACTCACGGTCCACCATCTCCGCAATCGGAGGGAATAGGAGAGATCCGAGGGGTGCACATACGTAGGACCTAAAACCCACAGCAGAGCAAGACGACGCGAACGCGGTGAATGTTGGGGAGCGTAGACCGTGGAGTTGGAGCGCGAGAACGAAACCGAACACGACTGATGAGGGATGTCAGGAGGGGCATTTACTGTAGGAAATGCACATACTCAGTACCATCTTTCCCACATCCAGGTACAACCTCGCTTTCGCTCGCGACACGTATTTCTCGGAGTTGTAGAACAAGATGAGGCTGGCAAGATTTCAGCTCGACAATAACGGGTGCGAGTGAAGGCGCCGCACAGGAGGATCCATCCCGTGCATGTGAAGTCTGCGAAATAAGAAGTGACCCGGATGACCTCGTGCCAGGCTTATTAAAATACATGAGAGGCGAGAAATGGGCAAAATAACAGTCACATACTCCAGCCACTATTATTCGTCGCCGGCCGTGCCTGCTCCTCCGGGGTCCGAGAGCTGAGCACCCAGCGCAGAATAGTCTGAACGGCGCCGAAGACGACCCCAACCACTTGCGGTCGACTTGTCAGCTCAAACAGACATGGTCGGGGTTTGCTCACATCTGGGTGAGGTGAACAGCATGGAAAGAGCGGAAAATGGTGTCGCAGGTTACTCAATAGGGGCCGGCGATCAATCAGCTCCCAACGGAGCTGCGTCCCACAGTCACACCGGCAATCACGAAATTTCGGATGAGCCGAGCCGCAAATCGAAACTCAAAGTGTCAAGTTGGCAATAGTTGGGCCTGAGATCTGAGCTGATTCTCTAAGTTTCATAAAAGAATTTGTACGTGCTGAAAGCTAAAGAACAGTCTTCGTATTTGACTTGAGTGAAACTTTAATGGCAGTCAAAGTTTCAGTTTACAGATAGGGCGAGCTGAAATTGTGTTGCAAAACTATAGGTATCAACATGTAAAAAATGTAGCATGAAATCTCGCTCGAAATGCAAAATTTCGACTAGCGAGGTGAAATTAAAGTTTAAACTTTGCGCTTCGAGCCAGATTTCACCTCACTAGTCAAAACTTTGTATTTCGAGCAAGATTTCATGCTACATTTCTTTGTATGTCGATATCTATAGTTTCACAACATGATTTCAGCTTGCCCTATCTGTAAACTGAAACTTTGACTGCCATTAAAGTTTCACTCAAGTCAAATACAAGGGCTATTCTTTGGCTTTCAGCATGTGCAAATTATTTTACGAAACTTAGAGAATCAGCTCAGATCTCAGGCCCAACTATTGCTAACTCGACACTTTGAGTTTTGATTTGCGGCTCAACTCATCTAAAATTTCATGATTGCTGGTGTGAGTGGCACACTGGTATGGTATTGATGCCGAGCCATGCTGTTTCCACCTAAGGTTCGGGCCGATGGCAAATCAGTCCAGCCAAACGCGGCCTCGGCAGTATAGAATGTTTAAAATTTAAACTTCGCGTCGCGTTCTGCTTCTTATTCCGGAAGTTGAACATACCAAAGGTGAGTTTAAAAATCAGACAACTTGCCGATGACTCACCAAGCCGACGATTTACATCGCGTCCTGACGCAGGGAACGCTCCAGGCCACCGTGTAATTATGACCGTCGGCGGACATGGGCCGCAATACCTTCATCATTAAACTTACTATTTCTCTCGATCGTGAACATGACAATACCATTATCCTGAGTTTCACGGTGAAGTTGAGCAAGTTCAACCTCAACGCATCAAGTTACCCGAGTCACGGTTCATTCCCCTGAGTTATCATACAATTACAACGGTACAGAGGATGGATGTACAATTATATTCAGCGCTAAGTTCGCATTTGGCCCTCACATATATTAAACTGACTCCAGCTTCCTCAACTCCCAGGAGGTGGGACCGCCCAGCATCATATCACTTGCGATTATCCTCTCTGGAAATTGTGTCCCAATGAAGCCATCACCGGTGCTTGTGTTTATTCCGAGTTCCCTCGGCACGTGGGCCCATCTCGCCGAGATTATCCATGGGCCATGCGTTCGTCGGTGGGTGATCAACCAGGGGCGCAGGTGTAAGGCTGGGCTCGATTCGTGTGGCGCCGCCGCGTTCAATAAGGCGGCCGGGGATGAGCAGAATAAATATGCCTAAAAACCAATGCCGATAAATCAAATTCGATTAACGCGAGCTCGAGGACCACTCACCGGGAACGAGCTCCGCGACCGGTAGGAGCATCAGCACTCCGAGTGGGGCACATGCGTGTGACCTAAATCCCACCGCCGTACAAGATGACACAAGCTGGGTGAACGCTGGGGTGCGAGGCGGGCGGAGGACGGCCATAACTTGCGGGTAAGTTGGAATCAGCGCTAGCTTTTCCACCGTTATAACGTTAGGAAGTCACTCACAAGGGATGGTTCGGACCGCAGCCATAAACAAAATTGGACCTTTATACCCGCCCAGACGCGCATAGGCCGACTGTTTCCTTTCGGCCCAGAAATAAAGGGTCCTGTAAAGATATTGACGGCCTGAGGAGTATACCTCGGCGATAATGGCTTACATTCCGATCCACATTGGACATACAAGGGTCGAATATAAGGCCAGTAAGACGAGGGCATCGTGATAGGCTGGTGGAGCATGCGAGTAGTTACGGAGCGGAGAATCAAAACCGGTGGATAGTGCACGTACTGTAAAAATGCGAATCGCTTGAGGAACCACTCGGCGGCGGCTCGTTCGGCGTTCGCGGCACCATATACCAACCGAAGACAAATTGAGCAGCAGACAGGATGAACCCGAAACCGTACGAAAGCAGGATGAGCATGAAGTGGCAGCAGCGTAATCTAGAGCCCTCGCTCGCTGTGGAATAAATACTATTCCCACAGTTGATCGATCACACGGCGCTGCTCAGATCCGTCCCAGTGGATCGCACATGTAGCCCTTCCGAACCTTGCTGGTCCGCTGGTTGAACTTCGCGTGTACCCTCCTTACAGCGCGGTCCGGGATTTCAGAAGTCGAAACCCTAAAAAAGCAGGTTCAACTTGGGTTCAACTGACTTCATTTGTCTCTCACATACCGCGATTGTATCCCGACTTTGTCCCGACTCCCAGTTTGAGTTCGGCGACGGGACGCCCCATCACAACCGCACGCTGTGTTGAGATAATGCGCTACTTTGGCGACGGAAGAAACCGGGTCGGAATTTTAAACGGCTTTGATGGAGCCAGCTCATGACGCTGAGGCGCCGCTATTTTGGAGTAAATTTGGATCAGGGGGGAATTTCCCTTGTGCCCACAGCTTAGCCTCTACCACCCAGCACAAGGTAAGCGCTCCGCGCTCTGTGTGCAGCGAAACCTCTTCCGAACGCGGCAGAGGCCATTCGGATACTGAGATTTTCGTGAAAGGCCACTGACGGAGAGAAATCGAACTCGGAAACTGCTCGGTCGGGTCGGATCGGACGAACATAGCGAAAGAAAACCCGTTTATCTAAAGGCCGAACGAAAAACAATCGAGGTGTAAACAAGCTCTAATTGGATCCGAAAACCAAGTACGCAACTAGTTGGAAGTGATAAGACCAAACTCGGTCGATTATAACCAGATTATTGTTCCACTTTTCTTGACCGTTAATCGTGTTTCAACGGTGGACGTCTGCAGCTATCCCAAAAACCCAAGAGTCGTGTATTGCTGTTGGGTCGCTGCTAGGCATTGACCTATAGGGATAATCAAACCATGCGCATGTGCGATAGAGAAGACGGACGAATGAACGGACTCCATTGCGACAGCGCGTGCAGCGCCGCCAGAATAGCCTGTAGGTCTGGCGCGGCTTGGGGGACATGGGGGAGGATGGCCATGAGAATATCGGCAACAGTTCCGAGAAGTGGCTGCGAGGAAGCATAAGCTGTCAAGAAAAACTACATGGGGAATACGTACACCGAGGATTGGATCAGCCTGGTTCCATTCATCCAACTGAGCGTCGTTAAGCCGCGTTGTGACGCAGTTGGCGGCAGTGAGGCACTTTGCGCGCGCGCGAGCGCAAACGGCGCAATGGGGCCCGTTGAGGCGCAGGATGGCGGTGTTCGCGAACAAATGTGTTATGAGGGACATTTGGGGGTTCTTGGAGTCAACGAGTAAGTGACCGCGGAAACTGTCGAGGCGGTGTGCAATCGTGCAGAATTCGAGTGAGAGCGGTAGAGCTTGGAATGCGATATGAGCCTCTACGTTTGCAAGCGAAAATGACCAACTCTACCTGGGTGTTGGATAGTAAATGCTACGGTGCGTTCCAGGAGAATCGATGCCTTTACCAACAATGTGAAAACAGAGTGACCTTGAACATCGTTGGCTCTAGAATCCGCCGGAATGGAGAAGTTTATGTTCGGCACCGATGGTGCGACAGAGCTATCCTGGAGTCGACCAACTCAGCAATGGGACTCGAAATATGAAGTGAAACTAACCGTCGGCCAAGGAGTGCTTATAGGAGCATCGGAGGGAATGTTCGAAGGTGACCCGGACGCGGCAACCCAGTAATTATTTAAAACCACGATACTCCAGAATGCATCAACCAGCTCCTTCGCCTGAATAGCATCTCTCGGCGCCGCCAAGTTCACGTTGAAGAAGTCCAGAGTCGAATATCGCGATTGAGAAGAGGTGCCGAGCTGATGTAGTCGTGCAGTGAGCGCAAAAGATGTCGCTGCCGCACGGTGATAATTTCCTTCCATCGAACAGCCGCAGTCGAGGTAATAGAACGAGAGTAGAACCGCAGTCTGTATCAAGGGGAGTAAACGCGGCGCGTGCCCAATCGTGGCAACGTCTGTCGCATGGGAGTGTACAGCACGCGCAAGTAGATCTTCTTCCGAAATGCTAAGTGCGACGGAGCTTGGAGAGATGTGGTTGGCCCAGAGACACACTGTGTGCAAAAGCCCAACCGGTGGACGATCGGGTGCGACTATCGGCAGCAACGTCGATTGTTGAAATCGCGTGGGATTCAGGAAGAAGAGTTGGTGTCGCGTGAAGTGACGGAGAAATATGTCCATCCTAGGGAATAGCTACCGTCAGCCGCGACGGAATCATAATGGAACTGAAACGCACATCGTTCCTGTGAGGTCAGGCAGCTCCTGCGAATACGGGTGAGCACATTCAATGGTAATCTAGGAGACGAAGTTGCGCACCTCGATTGGGCTCGGTGTAGATTGATAGATAGCATGATTCCAACCATCAAGTTGTTCATTGTATTCTGGCACCGCCGTTATATCATTCCAGCTAATCGCAAGACATCGAGACTCACCGGGTGTGACTACTGCGCCCAGGGAATGAGTGACATAAGGGTCAGAAAGGACGATGTCAGGTGGCTCTTGTCCACTTCCAATGTCGAGCGGTGGCGAGACGCCACCGGTCGTGCCGTGCGAGTATTTACACGGAGTCAGAGACCTCGGCGGCTGGAGACGACAGCGACGACAGACGGGTCTCTCCCCATCGCAGCGCTGGCGAGATCCAAGTAAGATGAGCATCAACGAGCGATAAAACGTCCTCGCACAATTTTGCGGTGTCTGTGGCAAGGTTAGGAGAGGGCAATGGGGAGGCAAACACTGTAACTCGCCTGCAGTTCTCGCAGGCCCGGTGGAGATATGAGGAGGGCCTAGTGCTGCGCCCGCCAGAGGAGGAGGACTGCGACATTATTTCATCGCGGAACTTCCTGAAGAGTGGCCTATCTTATACGAAAGCCGCGCAGTGAGTAGTTACTGTTTCCAGGAATCCGCAGGTCATCGCAACAAGAAGGACCGGTCCCGTTGGGACCCAACGATATGCTCCAAAGTAGCGGGAAAACAAAGAACGTAACATGATCTGATGCTGTCCATCAATCAATGTTTGCGGAGTTGTCGGAGTCTCAAATCAGATTCTCAAACTTTACAGCCTTGCTTCGCATTTCCACCCAACGAGTTGAGGTACAGCCGCGTTCCAGCAAAAGTTTGATTGGATTATTTTCCTTTGCTCTGGCGCGTTAAGGACTGTCAAGACTGAGCATGCGTCGCGGAGGTTGAACGACCGGGCGTTGGTTCGCCGGAGCGACTATACAGCATCGCTCCAGATCCGCGCACTCTGTCAAGGACCGACCTAGATTTTTACCCCGGGCTTGACATGCGCCGATATTATCACAATCTGGAGGCTCCAGGACGTTGACTTTATGTATTTGCCGTTTGAATGCTTTAGAGTAAAACTCGGCTGCGCAGTCCCCAACGTCCGACTTTGGTATCCCTGGCAAACTCCACTGGCCGGTCGAGTTGGTTTTCCGTATGGACTTATTTGGGCTAGGCTTCCCACCGAACAGCGCCTTCCAACTTCCAAATGATCTGCCCCTAAAATAGACACCTTTTCATTATGGCGACGGAGGCGGAGCGTTGCGCTCAATCTACCGCATGGACGTGCCTGAAACACTAAGAATTAGCCAACGGCCAACATGGACCACGCGAGAAGCTCACCTCAGGCTGGCCAGGACCTCCGCGCACACTACTTACTTCTTCGTGGGATCTAATCCCTTACGGTACTTAGCATGGATCCGTCTATATACAGATGCCGTGGAACTTTTTGGAGCAAGGAGTCCCTTTCGTGCGTGGTGACCGCCGATCCTCTGCCTCACTTGAATACTCGTTCGTGTCCGCGTGGACGGTGCCTGATTCCTGAAACACTGGAGAATTAGCCAACGACCCTCACGCCAACAACGAGCAACATGGGCTACTTGAGAAGCTATTTTGCCGTTTGAGTGCCTTGTAGTAAAACCCGGCTGCGCAGTCCCCAACGTGGCGCCGATTTGAGTTAACCTTACTGACTGGACTCCACTGGCCGGTTGAGTTGGTTTTCCGCGTCGACATATAGGGACTCGGCTTCTTACCGAACAGCGCCTGTCACTAAAATAGACGACATTTCATTATACGGTGGAGGCGGAGCGCTTCACTCAATCCACTGCATACATGGTGCCTGAAAGGGCGGAGAATTAGGTAACGGCAACAACGGGCACCATCGACCACTCGAAAAGCTCACCTCACCTTGCCAAGACCTCCGAGTCGCACACCACTTCTTCGCGGTATCTGATCAATGCTTTCTTTACGAAGACGCGGAATTCTTACTTGCATATATGGATGCTGTGCGTGCGCGGTGACGTGGCCGCCGATCCTCAGCGCTGCCCACAATACTGTTGGGTTCCATTCGCCTGGTATGCCTAGAATGAATAGGAACGGAGTAAAACGTCTTGCGGTCAGTCTGAAGCCGGGGCACAAATGTCACTGTGTTCAAACTCGAAGTATCTCATGGTGGCCGTCCAGAGCCTCGGAAGAGAAGTGCAGATACAGAATGCGTATCCGAGGATGACACGGCTTCTCGTGGTCGCATAAAGAGAGAACCCGAGTGAGGCTCGACGGCGGTGGAACTTTGGCGAAGGGTCCCCATTCGTGCGCGGTGACTCGGGCGCCGATCCTTTACTTCACTTGAGTACCCATCGGGTCTTCGCATTGCAGATTTGGACTAATCGCCTAGGATTCAGATCGAAGGTATGGCAGGCACCTAGGAAATCCGCAATGAACTGTCCTGCAGTCAGTCATTCTGAAACCGCTGGGGCGGAAGCATGAGGTATCCAAATTGAAGCATCTCATGGTGGCCGGAGTATCATACCTCAGAGGATAGCGCACACAACGAAGGTGAGAGTGACAGGGTTTCTCCTAAAATAAGAAAGAACCCGGATAACGAAACTCGACGCTGGCTCAAAATAGTCCCAAACGATCAGGAAGCGGCGGGAGAAGCAGCGAAAAAGGAGCAAATCAAACAGCTCTTGGAGGCGGCTGTGGTGGGCCGTTCTAGAGTCGTAAAGTGCGGTGGTCGAAGCATCTGAGGCTATGTGTAGAGAGATCAACAACAATTTGAATCCGATAGGCAGGGAACAGCAATGAGTACCTCGACCCAAGGACTTCGAACTCCTCTAGACTAGGAATTCGGAAGTTAAGTTGATTCTGAGCTGATGTGATCGTTGTATTTAGAAGCTCCGAAAAAAACGAACGGAGGTACTGATTGTGAATAGTATTGGGAAGGATGTGGATCGACTTCACGCCGCGTGGTCCCTTCAACGACACTACGGCAAATCGACCACCAGTTCCCTGAGCACAGTGTCCGTGCGGCCCTTGAGTGTCCGGATGCGCAGTCTCTTCGGCGCGGGATTCCGGGAGATGCCCAGCAACGCGCGGCCTTGCTTTTCGCAGTCGGCCAGCGAGGGAAACATCTGAGCAGCGTCCTCCCGGTGGGCGAACTCGAGGTAAGTCAGATTCGTCATGGTGCGCATGAAGACAAAGTCCTCCTGGTGATTAGAGTCAATCGGTACGTCTTGAAAGGTGCGGCGGGGAGAGTGCGCACCTCGAAGAGAGTGTTCCGCAGGATGAGACGCTGGATGTTTGGCGTGGCGACCGAGATCCCTGTGAATATTTAACATCAGCGGGCGAACGGACGCGTACTAAGTATGGAATGCCTACATCCGATCATGACACGCGATGAGCCGCCGTAAACGACTTCCTCGAGGTGAGGGCAGTAGTTCTTCACAGCGCGTATTAGCCGGAAGCCTGCGGTCGGGCGGTCCTCACCGCACAATATGCTGCGCGCGCGAGGGAATGAGGAGAGGATTGGAGCAAGGGCGTCCGGGAGTACAAGGCGGGCGACGGACAGAAAGACGTGGGGGCGGAAAGCGTTGTAGATATATTCGAAGGAGTTTTGGGTGTTTGGGGGGCGGTCCATGGCCAGGGAGACGATTTCAAGGGTTTCTAGATTCGAGAAGGCCCGTAAACATGCGATGAAGGCGGCGGCGCGATCGGGGTTGCTGAGCGCCGGACCGTGTAAAGAGAGAGATATTACACTGAAAGTGCTGGTTGAGCAATTTTTTATGAATGAAGAAGGGCAGGTTCATACTTGACGTGGTTCGGCAGGTATTCAGCCTGCGTAAGCTCCCGCATGCGAACGTCCAACCTGAGGCTCAAATCGTCACCGCTATCGGCGAAGAAATCGTCGAGCCAATTCCAGAGGTGAGGAAGGAAGACAGCGCGGAAGATACGACAGCTGTGGGACAGTGCCCGGTATATTTCAAGTTGCATCTTGCGTTCTTCTCGTTGTTCGAAATAAGCGTATGAGGGATCAAGGAGGAAAGAGGCGATTTCAAGCATGAGCTCCGGTGGAAGCTGAGGATGCTCGTGTGTTACTTCCAGTAATCCACTGCTTTTTGGTGTAGGTTCCATTGTGCTTGCCCCAATCTTCCGGTCGACTTTCAACCTTTCGGGTGGATGAAGATGGTGGTCAGAAGCAAGAGGTCGCATGAGGCGAAAGGTGATTGATTGCATCACAACACTGCTTTCTGTCTCGTAAAGCAAAATCTTCCCATACTCGCAGCCTAAGGCCACTACTCGGACAGAGAGGCGTAATCTCATAAATGAGAGTGAAGTCACAGCAGACTCGGACGCCGACGGTCGGGCCGACGACTCCTCGGATAAAAACACAGAGGTGTATACATGTCTCTCCTCAACATTCTAATCACACCGATACTTCAACCTCCCTCCTCTCCCCGTGCTCTTCCTCCCTGTTCCAAGTGCCAACTGCCCCACCGCCTCTGAACCCTCCGCATGCAACGCGTCTCCCACCCATCCCGGCAACTGATCCAACGCCGCAACACCCGCAGCGCCGTTCCTCGGGAACAACAACCACCTCTCGTTTTCCGCTTCATCCGAATCACGCGCAGGGCGCAGCGGCGCACCCACCGCCGCCCCGATCCTCAACATCGCAAACGCATCAAGCGTCGTCGTCCACGTCGGTGTCCACCACGCGTACAGCGCCACACCCAACAACAACAGCAAAAACAGACCCAGCGCGACCGACACCACGATGATCCCCATCAGCGAAATAACGGGGACCTGCATATCCGCACCCAAGTCGTAATTCACCATCAGCCCCGGCTGGGCCACGCCGACCAGCATCCACACCTGGTTTGCAAGGAACGCAGCGGCGGAGAAGCCGTTGGAGATTCTTTCCCCGGGGAACGATTGCGAGTCTTCGCTGTCGAACACGAACGAGGAGATATAGTACCATATCTGGAGCCACGCCGAGTCAGTGGAGTTGGAGGTGAGCAGGCGCGAACACCCGTCGATTGGGCTGCTGATTCGTTTGTGATCGAATTGGTCGCGGAGGAGAGGGAGGAAGGGGACCATACCGCCTGTGCATTGGTTTGAGCGGTAGATTTGCAGTGCGCTGGTCTCATCCATGCCAAAGGAGTTGGACTGTATCTCGCGCGTGCGGACGTCAATGAAGGAGCCGAATCCGAAGAGCGCGAGTGCGGTCTGCAGGAGCGGGCCTTTGTTGATGGTGCGGTCGAGGTTGTACGTCACATTGAGGGCGGCGTCGTTGGAGTTTGTGTTGGGTTTGGCGCGACGAGAAATAGCTTTGAGATCGGTCTGGGACTCACAGTCCACATCACACGTCCCCGGTGCACGAACGGTGGGATCCTCCGCCAGTAAAGGACCCGCGACCCCGCCGTTCATGTAATTCGGCAGCTCGAAGTACCCCGCGCTGGTGTTCACTGTAATACGTGCGAAGTACGTGCCTGGTGGCACCTGCACGTCCCACCCACCAGCGGCAGTAAGGTTTACCGCTAGGTACAGCACCTCGGAAAAATCCTGCCGGTCGCGCGTTGCCTTCCAGGGTGAAGCACTCACATTCGCAGGCATACAAGCCTCAAACATGAATCCGGGAAAGGTGTTCAGTGTGGAAACGTTCTCGTACTTGACGTAGAACGCGCCCGGGAGCGTGTCACAGCTCTGCGGGAACTCGTCCTGCGTGATGTTCTCTGTGCGCGCCGTGGATGAGCCCCGTCGAGAATCCTGACGGAAGCTGCGTGAGGAACGGGTCTTCGAGCTGGGACATGTTGCCGAAGGCGTATTGCTCGCCGGCGATGAGGTAGGTGTCGGTGAAGGGGCTGTTGGACGTCGTGTTGCGGGACCAGAGCTGGGCTTGCAGGTCGGTGGTTCCCGTCGATCCGAGACGATCGCGAAGGAGGGCGGTGGTTTCGCCGAAGTCGTACAGAGGCTCCTTGTTGTTAAAGTGATCCATTAGGTCAATCTGGTCTATTATAATTGGCCAGATAGGTGTTTTGATAGTCGCAGTCGAGAGAAAAAGCTGCTGCAGGGGGCAATAATAGCGCCTGAATCGCATTTAGTGCGGAAGACCGAAAACTACAATTAGGACGCACCAAGCAGATTCAAGAAAATAGCGGCAATAAGAAACGACGAGGCAATGCTTCTTCTCCTGTCGACAATCAGGAGCCTTAGCCACGTCACAGGCTCGATCCACGCCTTGTCTGCCAGCATCATCGTTTGCCTCAGCGTTAACCGCTTCCTCTGGTGGAACGCTACCGCCGCGCGCGTACACACAGCGGTCACCACCGGGATAGCGGGACCAACGAAACTCGGTACGTACAAATATTCCAATAGACGGCACAATCGATCAAGCACGGCACATTCCCACAGAATGTGCCGTGTTTGATCTCGGCTAGTGTTCGGTTAGCGGTTCGGGTTAGAGGTTCGGGTTCAGGTTAGGGTTAGGGTTGGTTCGGGTTTGGGTTCAGGTTTGGGTTAAAGGTTTGGGTTTGGGTTAAAGGTTAGTGTTAGGGTTCTGGTTCATGTTGGGGTGAGGAATCTATTGAAAAAAGGTAAATCTGGACATGTGTCTCTCAACTCGAAGGCATTTTGATGGGAGATCATGAATCAAACTCGGTACATCAAGGTGAAATGTGCCGCGTTTGAATCCATGTGCCGTGCTCGCGAATGTTTGTACGTTCCGAGCTTCGTATGTACTCGCATAGAACTGGTGATAGGCCTGGCCGCTGATCACCGCACCGTAACCGTTGTTGTCCGTGCCGCTGATCACCGCACCGTAACCGTTGTTGTCCGTGTTCACGATGTCTACGCCGTAGTGCTTTGCGCCAATGGGTTTGAAGGAGAGGTAGCATGTCGCAGTCCACGCGATGACAGCCATAGCTGTGTAGCAGAGTACGGAAAATACTATGGATGCGGAGGACTGGAGCGGAGCCCACCGTGACTGCGACGAGGTAGCGGGGTGTTTACCCTCTAGCGCGAGAGGGGGGGTAAGGCTCCTGTTCGATTCAAGGTCGCGCATGAGCAACGTCTCCGCCGTGGTGTCGCGGTCGTGCATTGGTGGTGGTGTGAAAGAGACAGAATTGTGACAGTATTTATCGGACACAAATAACTCATGATCATGTTTGGATCATGTCATTAGATGGTAGCCTGGTGACGGTGGCTCCAATGTGAGAGGGCGGGGTTATGGTGCGGGTCACCTAGCTGCCGCTACCTGATGCTCGAGATCCGGGATCATTTTCCGGGCCGAGATTTACCTAGATTTCTTATCCCTCTAGCCAAAGTGTTTCTTTTCATCGGCGGAACAACTTGGCTAGAGGGATTTCCATTTAAGTCAAAACTGAATGAGCAAAAAAAAAGTTGTCCTGAAATTGGCCACTGGCGGGGAAAATAAAGAAAAATCTAGGTGATCGTGGCGGTGCTGGGGCAGTGCTCAGGCCCAATTTTTTTCTCCGGCCAATTTGGCCACTAATTTCGGCTAGCGGCAGCTAGGTGACCCGCACCATAGACAGAGGAAAGTCCAGCAACTCGCGGTTCGGCCCAAGTTCGGCCATTGTGGTGAGCGGAGAGTGTCTGTCCCGGCCTGGACATCAGCAAACCCTGATTTTTTCGGCACTACAGGACACTACATAGTGCTACATAGTGACCTGTAGTGACCTGTAGTGCTGTAGTGAAGGTCCATGTCTCTGGAGTGCTACAGAGTACTACATAGCACCCACAGAGGAATCAGGGTTTGCTGATGGAGATGCCGATGAGCCGAACGCTGTTCACATCAGTCCAAGCCGTTGAAGCCGGGTCATGTTGAACCTGTGGTCGGCCAGTTTGGTTGTCCTTCCCGTGGGAGGACCCAATTCCGAGTCGTACCTGCGGTAAACCAGACCGGAAGATTGCGCAGACCCAACAAACTTCGAGAAAACACACACAAAATGAGTTGAGAAGGTCGCACTGGGTGAGAGGTAAAGCTGGAGAATTGTGTTGTGAGGCTGAAGATACACCTTGAAGAATACCATCTAGATTTTCTTACCAGTCGAGAGAATAGAGAGTGGCTCAGTAGTAACTGAGTAAGTAGAATCGCGGTTGGGAAAAGCTGAACCGTGGGAAAGTACCAAATCCAACACTATATATATCACAGGCATAGCTAACTTGAAGGATTATACATTGGAGTCCAAGATAGCGCCTCCGCCTTTGACATTGGGTCGGCATTACAACATAATTAAATCGGCTCTAGGATGACCGATTAACCGTTCTTTAACGAGATGCCTCGTATTCGTTTGCATCTCTTTGGTTCAATCCCCATGTAGGATATCCCCTTTCCTCTCTCTCTCCTCTGGCTCTAAAAGCTTTGCTGTTCTTCCCCACGCGCACCTCACAGTTAATCAACGTCCCTGTGCAACATTTAACGGAAATGAATTTTTTCACGGAACTCGTTCAACCCAAGCTGTTCAAATGCTGTGGAGCAGGGATTAAATTGTCGAACCCATACCCGCGCAGCCCAGGAGGCTGTTCGACTGCGAGATCCTTACCCGCAGCTTCACGATATAAATTCCCATCCCATCCATTCTGTCCTTTGCCCCCATCTCTCTGCGCTTCTCCCCTCAACATTGTTTCTACCGTCCTGAACCAACACCTTCTATCATCAATCATGACATGCAAATTACTACCGGACTTTCCCCCTGTCTCTCTGTGATACACTTCCTGCGTTAACAATTTTGTGGCTGCCCTGGATCAAGATCCTCAATTCACCACGCAAATTGCACCAAATTCTGGTACCCGCTGAGACCCCCTGGCAATGGCTGCTATCTCCCCTCGACGAGCAACCTCGGCATTTGTGCTCAGCTGGGCTTCCGTGATAGTTGTAAATATCTCGTGCCGCGACATTGTTCAAACTTTCGTGATCGTCCCGTTGTCCCATCCGCGGTTCCGTCTCAAGGTTCGGCACCAATTGTTTTCCAAATGTCAGCCTCGGATACGCCACCTGCTCCCCATCCCACTGGTAAGTTCGTCCAACTACTCCCCATAATGGAAGCTCGCGTCAATCGAATGTGTACGGGCTTAGAACACCGACAGGTTGCAATTTATCATTTACTACACCATCGTTCGGAGGCGCATCAGACTTACTTAAGGTCGAGCGCTCTGGGCGGCCTCTCTGGGCATTTCTCTTCCGATACTGTTTGACCTATTCACCAATCCCAATATAAACACCTTGCATTCACTTCCTTTCCTCTGCTTCGCGAGAATTTAGAAATATCACTTTACCTGAACAGTGTCCGAAAATTCTGCAGATAATCTCATCTGGATATCCTCCGTCTGCTGGAGCGAAGCGGAGGAGTTATCTTGTTTTCTTTTGTCTTCCGTCTCTCACACGCGGACACGTGCTTGGGTCAAGTGGTTTTTCCGAGAAAAGTCCGGGTGCGAGTGGAGCTGAAAATCGACTTTGTTTTACCGGTTTCAGGACTGCTCCATTACAGCGTCGAATCCGGTGGAGTCGGCGAAATTCAGAGGCAGATAGTTATATCTGGAAACCACGCAAACCTCGAAATTCGGCCAATCCAAGGTCAACCCAGCGTTTCTGGCTGTCTTCGAATCGGTATGCGCGGGCTGACAGAGGTGGATTAATAATGCGCGAAGCACAGGGTGCCGGGCTGCCAGTGAGTCACGAAGCATAATCATCTCCGAGTCTGACCGTGGCACGCGCGACATAAAAACGCGTCTGCAGTTTCACCACATTCCATTCCAACAGCCGGACATTGACAGCACCATGGACCGTGCAGAACAAAATGCCCTCGCTCAAAAATTCGCCGCCATGCACAATCCGAAAGACCTCCTCATGCTTTGCAACGCTTTCGACGGCGGCAGCGCGCATGTCATTGTCGCGCACCCCCGCGCCAAGGCCATCGCCAGCGCGAGCTATGCTGTCGCCATGGCCTCCAGCACGGCCGACGACGACTTGACGTTGGACGAAAATCTTGCTGGAGTGCGAGGGATAATTAGGGCTGGGATTCAAGCGACGCCGAAGAAGCCTGTCTCGATCGACTTGCAGGACGGATACGGGGATGAGTTGGCGAGAGCGGTTGAGGAGATTATCAAGCTCGGCGCTGTGGGGTGCAACCTCGAGGATTTCGACCGCATCACGAACGCGCTTTGGCCGGTCGACGAGGCTGCCGCGAGAGTCGCGCTGGCGAAGAAGGTCGCGGCGGGATGTGGGGTGCCGGACTTTGTCGTCAACGCTCGCAGCGACGCGCTCTTTCAGGGAGCCGATGCAGGTATGGAGTCCGTTATCCGGCGAGGCAAGGCGTATCTCGCTGCGGGAGCGACGACGGTCTTCGTCTGGGGTGGGCCGAGTGGGAGAGGTGTTTCGTCGAAGGAGATTATGAGGCTTGTGGGCGAGTTTGGGGGGATGTTGAACGTCAGCATGAGACAGGGCGAGGGGTTCCTCAAGAAAGATGAAATTCAGGCGCTGGGCGTGGCGAGGGTCTCCATGGGCCCGGGGCTGTATATTCAGGCGATAACTGCATATTCGAATGCCGTGGATGGTATTTTGGGAGTGTGAGGCGGATGTATGATACCAAGTAGCATTCCTTTGTCCAGAGATACAAATTAACCAAATTGTGCGCTTCTTGGGGGAGGTGTATTTTGACGTCCATCTAGATTGGTCCTGGGAGTTGAGGCGGACGGGCGTAGCCCCGTTTTTCGATTACAACGTGGTTGTCTTCAACGATTTTAATGTCCTGCATATATCCTGCGCATGTACCAAGTCGAACGAAGCTCGTGACTGATTATCAGACATATTGTATTACTCGGTGTTGAACCAAGAATTCGCGCCCCCTCCTTCCTTCAACATTGGCTCGGTGTCGCAATGCGCAGTTTTTCATGTTGAAGCGTCGACTAGGTCGGCATATTTACATGTAAGTAAAATCTAATTTGAAGTTGTTCACCGTGACGTTTTCGCCGGCAAGTGCCAGGAAATGGCCCATGGCGTTTACAGTAAGTATCTTGCGGACAGCGTGAACCATCCCGGTTGAACCTGAACCACGTACTACCTGGATCAACTCACCATATGTACTCGCACGCATTTAGTGATGTTCATGGCTTGGCTTGAAGCCAAAAAGCTACAAAGCCAAGCCAAGCCAAATGTTGGCTTGAGGATGGCTTTGGCTTTAGCTTCAGGTCTAGGAAGCCAGCAAGCCATGGCTTCAGCAGGGGGAAGAACTCACCGAAGTGCAATCTTGGCTGATATCAATATCATAAGAACGGTCCTGAACCCAGTATTCTTACTCTCTTGAAGCCACCGTTGTGTTTGAAATTGGTTCGGTTCCCCCGTGTTTGCTCATTGCGTCAAGAACAAGACTTTTCCAACCGCTTAAAATATTTTGAACCGTGGGAAACATACAGCCGAAAGCCACGAAGCCGGGCCAAACCGAGCCAACTCTTCTGGCTTTGACTTTGGCTTGAGGAGACGAACCAGACTCGATCGTGTCGGTTGGGCTGGGTTCAACTGGTGCGGTTCTTGGTGCGGGAAGTGGAACTTTCAACGGTGTCCATACAGTACGGTGTATGTATTTCAAGTTTTGGTAAGGCCATGGATGCATTGACAGGATAAGTATTATACGATGTCAGGTGTTCTGCAATATTCGCCACCGCCGTGCGCAGGATGATGAGTTCTTTCGTGGGCGTTGGGGGTGCCAAGAGCTTGAGCGAGGGACACGCACCAGAGCGCGCAGGGTCTTTGGGATGGATGGATGAAAGTTGACTCGGAGGATGCAGAGGACTTTTACCATTGGGTTGACTCGGAGTTGGACGCAGGATATAAGTAAGTATGATAGCGAAGCTCACAAAACGAGGGAGGGGACGTATGTTACTCCAGAGTCCAAAGCGCCTGGGGGCCGAGATGGCAGCCCGAGTTCGAGTGCAAGGCCTGCTGGATGGACGGATGGATGGATGGAACGACAGCATGACTGACTATTTGCTCATCGAGGAAGTATCCATCTACCTGGCTTGGACCGAGGTGAAACCTGCGATCGAATCTTGTGTACGCAGTATTTACGCACCTCGGCGTACAGTACTTTTCCGTCAGGTAGGTGCATCTGGAATGGGCTCGACGGTGTTAGTCAGTTGAACATGGACCGTGGGTCGACTGCGTGGACTTGATTCCATTTGCGATTGGGGATTCAGTTGGATACACACCGGTCGAATCGGAATCGGAGGAGCGCCGACAAGGGTTGAACGTTAAATTTGCGAGCCCGAGCCCAGAGGTGAGGGTGGATCCACGGTTATCGGAGAGGAGGGTTCCTGTTCACGTCTGCGTTGGTTTTGATATAGTTGGTAGGCGGTAGAGTAGTTTCTTGGGACGCCGGCGCCGTCCTACGCTCAAGAGAAAGATATACCCAGTATTCCTCGGATTTCTTCAAACTGAATAATGATTTAAGACCTGCCACCAATCAGATTTCACGACTGCGCTGAAGGTTGTTTATTTGGTATGTAGTATTGGTATCTTGCGCCGCCGCAGAGTGGATTCTCATTATCTTCGTTGGTTGGGTTAAATTCTGACGAAGGTAAGTAAGTAGGGCACCCAACGACCGTCGCTTCAATGGAAAGTGGGAGTAAGACAGACAAGACAAAATCGAATACCTACAGCGTGGCGCCGTGATGAGTTGAGCCTGAATTACGCGAGCAGGTGAGCCTCGGGAAAGCGTCTTCGATATTCAACTCAACTCACGGGGGGTGGGTACCGCGGTGCTTGAATTATTAGCATTCCGCGAGCCGCGGACTCGGGGGGAAAGGGTGATTATAATTACTGACACGAATTATAGTATAGTATAGTTTGATTCGTTCACGGTACACACGGAATCGCTCGCTCGGCGGTGGTGTGAATCCGAGCTGTAGGGGTCCCGCAACGAACACGGATGATATTTGCCTATGGTCCAGGACCTCAGTTGGATGGATTGGGTGCGGGAGATGTTAAACCAGAGATGGGAGTGAGTGGGTGAAAGAACGTCCCTCGAGGCTAGTAGGTACATATCAGGTAATTTTTTGGTTGGCACGTCCAGACCCGCAAGTTGAACTGAAACCATGCATCCAAAATCGGGAGATTTGCTTTTTTTATTTTTATTTTTATTTTTATTTTTATTTTGGGAGCATAAGGCCAGTACACCACCAAAGTGCCGTCACGTCGTAAGCAGATGGTACCGCCACCGCGCAGGCATCTGAAGCGGCAGGTGTTCGCACTTGGCAGCTATCTGGCCGCCAGCTGCTCTCGGCAGCTGGGTTTGCAGCTCCCCACCAGCCAGTCCCTTTTGTGGTAGATATGTGAGGCAGCCAGATGGCCGCACGGTCTGCGCCGTGACCCATCCAGTAGAATCCAAAAATTGTGGATTCAGAGTATGAGGTATTATCCACTCGTAGCTATCTTGAACAAGGCACCGATGCTTCGCAGATAAGTACTAACTCAGTCTTCAAGTTTTCCATGTTGA
This sequence comes from Mycena metata, assembly GCA_029378385.1. NCBI lineage: Eukaryota > Fungi > Basidiomycota > Agaricomycetes > Agaricales > Mycenaceae > Mycena > Mycena metata. The sequence goes on along the minus strand of JARKIB010000387.1, from coordinate 30,575 downwards.
CAATGGCGCCGATGGAGAAAGTCAAAACTCGGCGATATTCCGCGTTGAGCCCAGTAGTAGATAGTGACTTGAAAAATCAACTACACTGCAAACGTTCGCCTCGTCAAATTAAGATCGTGATTGGTGGTCCGTGCGCTTGTTTGCGCTTGCTTATCGTCACGTGCATGTTGGTCGCGTCTCAGCTGCTCTCTTTCTCTTATGATTGTTAGAGGCCGGCAAGCGGCGGGGCAAAAATAGAACTCAGAAAATTGTATTCGGGATACAAGGATTAACGCGGCCGATTGTCCCACTAGCTTTTCTTTCGTTTGGGAAGGGCCGGTTAGTCTCGGCAGACGCGGATTACGGCTACGAACAGACAACATCAAGGTAGCATCCTCTTGTGTAGATATTCAGTCGCAGGAATCATCCATATCTTCAAAATCCCCTTGAAGGAGACAGAGGCGGCCAGAGACTCATTCTTTGACACACTTGCCGATGATGCCGAGCGTGCCGAATCCCCGAGCGTTGATTTCTTTCAAAACAAGCAAAGAAAATGTCTAGGGAACCCTCGAACCGCACTAATTTGTACTTGAGACTTTTTGGGACAATATAATAGGGAATTGGAACATGCAAACCAACTCTCAGTGCTTTCGTGGTGCTTTCAGATTTATTCGGGTTTTTGTGTCTGAAATAGGGGCTGAATGATTGCATCAAAGATGACGTGGGGCAACTGGTCACGTTTTTAGCGGACATTCTTGAAGGTGTAGAGCAAAACTAGAACTACGTTCTATTTTTGAACCACTACACCGTCTCCGTCGCCCGTGCTCCGTCTTCATCCAGCTCGACTGTCTTGCCCCTTCCCCTTTGAGCCCCTTTCTCCGTCGAGCGAGCCCTCAGCGAGCCAAAATTGGGACGAGCCACTTTGGACCGCCGCGCTGCACGTCAATATTCCACCGAGCGGATGGACGGGCTGACGGAAGGTTGGCGGCCTCGCACGCTCACTGCTCGCACAAACCAAAGGTGAATCCGCGTCGTCCCTCCCTCTTTGAATATGCTCTGAGCTTAATAGTGCGATACCTCCCGGACTGCTACCACCAGTTTACCAGGGCCCTAACCGCGGGCCGGCATGCTCTTATACGCTCTTACCTCTGCAGTATCTGACGCGCGGGTGTGACCTCGTCCTTGAACTCCGCGCGCGGCGCGCCGGAACACCAGATTCGCTGTCACCTCGTGGACCTGCCCGTTTTTGCCTCCACGCGAGGCCCTTATCTCGACGCCAGTCTACATCAACTTGTAGTTCTTCAAGAAGACGTTGCCGCAGAACTGCCCTCAAGTTTGAAATTATTCCCTCGTCCTTCTTGCAACTCCGTCGTGAGGTGCTCCGTCTCAAGTGTCCTTCCCTCAATATTCCAAGTCTCGATAGACCCGGCCGCTCAACTTCAATCGTCAAGCCTTCAAATTCTCGATCTCCAAGACTTGAAACCCAGGCCCAAGCGCAGATGGCGGTTTACATCTTAACCGGCTTGATTTCAAGTTTCGGCCGAATTTCAAGTCTCAACGTTCGAAGATCGTCAAGTCTCTAAGTCTTCAAAGTTCGTCAAGCGTCAGAAAGCTTTGAATACTCAATTGCAGGTTTCGATAAACCCGAATACCCCGCCAGCTCAGTACCTATCAACCGGCCGGCAAGCAATCCTCAATTTTCTTCAAGTTCTCGAGTCACCGGTCGATTTGCGCGATCAACAATCCTTCATCGAGCTTCATCTTCAGTGGTCAAATAAGCGACCTTTCCTGCATTCCCCGCCCATTGTGATTCCTTGCCGCTGTCGGTCTCGTCAAGTATCTCATGGGTAGGGGAGTACGCCGATATATCTGAGTGTTTGTAAATGTCCATTTCAAGTTCAATATATTCCCCGTTTCTCATCTACCCGCGCCCGAGAGCCAGTAGTAAAATAAATAAATAAAAAATGTGCATCTGAACTAACACCTGAAGGCCAGCCACACTCAACAGCTGGCGCCAGCTGGAAGTGGCCACACAGTGTGGCCATTTGCTGTTCAACCTCACCGCCAGATTACCGTCACCTGGCCGCCAGCTCCGCGCGACATATGCTCCACATTTGGACTGCACCTGGCGGGCAGGTGCCGCCCAAATGGCGGTGTACGGTGCGTCCGAGATTGTGTATGTATTATATAGATTTTTTGATGAGTGAGTGGGACGACTGATTAATTGGGCAGCAAGGCGTTGCGTTGTTGAGGTCGGTGCAAAGAGGATCGTGAGTCGTACGTACGTAGGAACAGCAGCCAGCCGTCCATCCATCCATCCATCCATCCGGAAAGCCGAAGTTGAGGTGAATCCGGATCTAATGCCCACGGGGGACGGGTCGGGAGGGAACACACCGGCGAAGCGAAGGCAAAGGCAGAAGCGCTGGCGCACAGGTTGGGTATAGGTTAGAATGAATGGAGGGAGGGACTCGGTATGATATTTGGATTTTTGTAACGTCTAGATGGGTTGTTTTGATAGGGATTTGTAAGTACGAAGCGTAAGGCGTGTTGTTAAATCGCATTGAAGACTCTTTTCGGGAAACGCATCCGTGCCGCGATTTTGATTTTTTTTTGGGAGGGAGGTGCAGGGAGCGCATTCGTAGACTAGAAATGATTTGTATGTATATATTGCGAAGTGAAACCGTGGCGCATGGCCAGAGTGGGTGAATGAAGTTGACGCGGCGAGTTGGGGTTTCTTTTTCGGCAAAATGGGCGTCTCGTCTCGTCGGCGGATCTGAACTGGGTAGGGGGGGGGGGGGGGGGGGGTCTACGAAGAACGCCAAAGCCAATCCCAAAGCGGACGACATGGTTGACTGTCAATGTGAGGTGCAAGCTTGATTTGGAATTGGATCGATTGGATTGGGCAGGAGGATTCGAGGAAAGGATTTTGTTGGAAGTAACGTTAACCACTCGACCAGTCTGGTTAAGTGGTTAGCGTTACTTCCATAAGCCTGAGGTCGAGTGTGAATTGGAAGATTCTTCAAGTGTGAATATATTATATCGCATGTTATCGTAACAGCCAGCATCCGTCGACGTCCAGAAAGCCAAAGCCAAAGTTCAGCTACGTTTACGGTTTGTCGTTGAGGGAACACAGCGAGCCAAAAACTACAGGGGAGCTCGAGAATTTATGGCGTCGATATCGATATCGAACAAGTTGCGGCGGTCCGGGCCCGGGGCCGGGGTCAGCGGTTGTTTCAATAGCCTGTCACTTAGGGAATTTGTAGTCGACGGAGGCCGACGGAGGCAGATGACCTGTGTTTCGAATTCCAGAGGAAGAGGCTCGGTGAAATAGAGTGAGCTCGGAAGATCTTTTCGGGAATCGGCAACGCATAGGAGGTCGGCGGGACGCAAGAAATTTTTAGCCAACTTGAATTCGTCGTGAGCAAAATTCGTCGTCGTGAGTCTGTGAAACGTAGTTATAAGTTCGATCGCGAGGACTCAGGAAAATTGGCAGCGAGACGTAGGACCGAACATGGCAACGTACCTCGCAACGTACGACTTCATGCTGGCAGACGCCACACACGTAAAATCGCGATCGTGGCCCACTGGTCCCATCCCACTGACTAGCACCATCGCGATCGCGCGTTAACCCGCCACCGCCCGCCCGCACACCAACTCACCACCACTTGCTCGCAACGACTAGACTCTCGCGTTATTATTACATGTAACTGAAGTGGTAACCCCACGCGCTCCCCAGGACCCATCACGCCCACCATCAATCAATAAAAGATTGACAGGAGGCTCGGGAGAATTAAGACTCCGTCTGTGCGCTGGTGCCTTGATAAGGCGGTGCTGCGTAGACGATCAGGCACCCAGGTACCTTCCCGCGCTTGCGACACAGCACCGAGGGCTTGCTTCTTTGGTTTGCCGGCGACAGTGCCGCTATAGCACACCGACGACGACTATCAGCACTACGACTAGCTCGGACGACGGCTACGCAGCAAAACACACGAGGGAGAAGATAGATGGACGCTAGCTACAACGCCAACGGGAACGACGACGTGGACGCGGAGGGGGAGATGGACGGCGATGGGCACGGCCACGATGCGGGCGGGGGGATGACGCTCGTCGAGGACGCCGGCGGGCTCGCTAATGCGCTCGGGCTGTCGTCATCGCCTCCCTCCACCGCCAACGCCAACGCAAACATTCCCGCCAACGCCGCTGCAAGTGGTGGAAATGGGGGCAGCGCACTGGCGGGGGGCGGGGTGGGCAAGCGCTACCGCCCCGCACCGGCCAAGACGTTCCAGTGCCGCGGGTACGGGGAGTGCAGGATGGTGTTTAGTCGGAGCGAGCATTTGGCGAGGCATGTTAGGTGAGTGCGATTCTACTTTTTCTGCTGTTTCTTCTTCTGCTGGTTCTTCTGCTGCTTTGCGCTGGTTGGTTTGAATGCGTGTACGGGTGTACGGCACTCTTTCGCGGTGTTGCTTGGCGAGTTCGGAGACCTTGAAGGTCTTCGATTTCGTTACATCGCTTCACGATTCCATTCACTTGCTCCGTGTTCATCTTCGCTATACATACCTGCGTCCATCCCGCCCTGCCCACCGCACCCATTCGTCCTCCTCACCGCATACCCGTCGCCTCGCCCCGTTTCCCTCCTCGCATCCTTCCTCGCATCCCGCATCACTCGAGGGTACCGATGCGACTCGCGTCCGCGTCCTCGTCCCCATGCACGCACGATGCGATGCGGCCGCGACGATTCGATGCGATGCGTCCGCGCGCGCGATATGATGCCCGCGACCGTCCGCGCGCACGATGCCGCCCACTTCCCTCCCCTGCCTGTCGATGCACTTACCTACCTCCTTTGACCTTCTCCCTTTCCCCTACCCTCCCTACCCTCCCTACCTTTCCTCACTCTCTTAACTTCCGCTTATTTAAAAAACTGACACCACCCCAGAAAACACACCGGCGAACGCCCCTTCACCTGCCACTGCTCCAAGCAGTTCTCGCGCCTCGATAACCTCAGGCAGCATGCGCAGACGGTGCATGCCGATAAGGCGGCTGAGGTGGGTTTTTTTTTTCCTTTTTTTTTTTTTTTTTTTTGGTGGGGGGGGGGTGCGGTGCGGTGGAGGGGTTTTTGATGCTTCGACTCGGTCACTTCATTCTTTCGCTTCTGGCGCTTTGCCGCTGCGAGGGGTGAATCCACCTCACGTTCGTCTTGGTCGTTCCTGCAGCATCGCTGCCAGGGCGCGCAGAGATGTCTGCGCGGGCAGGCGGTGGGCAGGCGGGCGGGCTGCGCAGGGGTCCATCGTGACGATGCGGGTGGGGCTGCCACGAGGAGGACGATAATGCCGGGGAAGCGCCTCGTGCTACAGGACGTGCAGGAGGTGCAGAGAGGTCTGTGGGAGCGGCAGGTGACGATCGTGCGCATAGGGCCTGCGAGCGGAGGGGTTTTGCTGCGCGCTTATCCTCGCTCGTTTCCGCCCTCGTTTTTCGTTTTCCCTTTGCTCTTCCTTCCTCCCTCTCCTTCATCTCACCTATACCCGTACCCGTACCCGTACTCACCCATTTCTCTTTACAGAACGAAGCGATGATGCGCGAGCTCACGTCCCTGCACGCCGCTATGACGTCTGGGTCTGCGCCGCTTCCTATCCCCGCCGCCGTGTCGCCCACCTCCGCCTCTGGGTCTACCACCAACACTGGCACTGGCACTGGCACGAACGCTTCGGGCGATGGGACCAGTGCGTCGGCGGAGGTGAAGACGAGCGACTCGCCCCCGCCCGCATCTGCGTCTGCGTCTGGAAACACCAACACGACGGGGAAGAGGCCCGCGGCGAAACGCCCTAGGGCGAGTGGGGGTGTGGGGGTGAAGAGGGAGCCTGTGGAGGATGTTATTGGGTTGAGGCAGGGTGAGTGGGCGTTTGCTTCCTCCTCCTTTGCTTCCTCCCATTACTGCGTTAATTTCCGCGTTTTCGTCGTGCTGACGCATTTTTTCCTTTCGCAGGTCCAGGAAAACCGCGCCCAGGGACGTCGACGGGGTACGAGGGGGCGGCTGCGGGTGCGGGGATGGGGTATCGTGTTACGGGGAGGGAGGAAGAAGACGGGGATGTGGATGTGGATATGGAGGTGGGTCGATTTTTTGGTCTTCTGGCTTTTTCTTTTTCTTTGGGGGGGGGGGGGGGGGGGGGGGGGGGGGGCGTTGGTGGATGGTGTATGGACGATGACGATGACGAGCTCGACGAGTGGCGTCGACGAGACGAGACGAGTGGGCGGACGACGGAGAGTCCGTATCACTCACGCCCTCGCGCGGATTGCCTTTGCGCTTTGCTTTCGTGCGCAGCGCGGTGCTGGGGACGCGCAACGTGGACGACGTCCTGCCTTGCTTTTGACCGTCTCTCGTCCAGCGCACGCCTCTTACTTCGGGCGTGGACGGTGTGTGTGCGTCAAGCGTCTTGCTGGGGATGACGACCTACGATTACGAGCTCGTGTGGGATACACGGCGCCCTCGTCTCCCTTCTTTTGCTTTTGCTACGCCGCGATGCGATGTCCTGCATCCGCGCTCGCGGGGACGGTGTGCGTCGGTCGTGACGAGCGTTACGGAATCCGTTTTCGCCTCTTGCTTTGCTTCGTTTCTGGGCGGGCTGAATGTCCCCTGCCTTCTTTGCCCTCTGTTTGGGCGAGTCGGAGGGTCGGACGGCGCTTGTCGTGCGGCCGCCTTTAGTCTCGCTCTTTACCGGGGTGTCGGGGTGGGTGCCAACGGCGACGGCGTCGAGCTTGACCTACAGGTCTGCGTGGAATGGCGGGGGGAGGAGAGGAGGAGCAAAGGCGTCTGTGCGGTACCGACGACCGCCTCGTCTTGCGTTTTCGTGATCTTCGTGTCGCGTCTGTATCCTGGCCTTGAGCGTTTCCTGTGTGGCGTGGGTGTGGCGTGAAGCAGATCGCGCGGCGCTGTCTTTGGCATTTCTAGTCTTTTTCCTTCCGCCGCGAAGGACAGCATTGGTGCATGTCGATGTGCATGTCGTACACGCGCCGACCTGGGTCCGCGTCCTCTGTTGCCGCGCCTGCGACCTTCACGTCGGCGTCTCCGTTGTCTGCGTACTCTTTGTCCTTGGCGTCTTCCTTCGCCGTCCTCTCTCACCCTTCACTCTTCATCAACGCTGACCCTCTCCCCAGTCGCACCACCCCAAAAGCCAAAGACAAGAGCCCTCCCCGCCGCTGGGGGGGCGCAACTCCTTTCGAGGCGACTCCGCGCAGTCCCAGTCGCAGCAGTCCTTTCGGGCCCCCGAGTCCTTTCGCGGCGAGCAGCAGCAGCAGCAGCAGCAGCAGCCCTCCCCCATCGGCACCCTATCCTCCTCCTTTCGACCCGCCACCGCGGACCACGCCGGATTTCGCGCTGCCGGAGATGGATTTCGTGGTGGAGGCGGGGAACGGTTCGACGCGCAGGGGCGGTATGAGCAAGGGCGGGAGCGGGAGGGGAGGGAGAGGCCGGGGACGGGGGCGGGGGCGGGGACGCGCTCCTTTCTCGGGGGTGGGGGAGGAGGCGGCAACAACAACTCACACAGCGGTGGAAGTGGCCAGTCCTTTCGAGGGTGCGTATTCTTTGTCTTATTGCTGTTTTGCGATTGGAGGGCGACGATGGGTGGACGTGACGTGTGGGCTTGTACTGGTGGCTCGTCATTGGCGGTTCTGGTGTCACTCGACAGGCGGGTGGTGGTGCGATACGTCTTTCGCTATACGTGTGTCCCATCCGCTGCCGTGCGCGCGCGTTCTGCCACCGTCGTATGCGTCTTCCTGTCGATGGTAGAGGTCGCTTCATACTCCTCAACCTCGATGTGGCGCTACGAATTCTCTTTTTTTCCGTGCTCCTTCCCTCCGACCGCGCTGTTATTTGCTGTCCTCGGACTCGTCTTCATTTTGGCGGCATCTGCCAACGATCTTCAATTTCCTTTTTGGGATTTTGGAGACACTTTGCATATCTCTTCGCCCTTCCCCTATAATTCGCCTGATGCTTCCGCGGGGACGACGTATCGACGTCCTTGGCTACTCCTCATCGCGCCCGACTTTTTTTACTAGTTAATTTGACACCGCCCTTTCTGCCGTGCTGATCACCTTTCCTTTCCAGCCCTCAATTCGTCCGGCGATCCCCACCAACGTCCACCCCATCCCCACCAACACCTCTCCTCAACGGAAACGGCATCCTCGCCCACCGCGCCTCCGGCAGTTTTTCATCAGGTCGCCCCTTTTCATCAGGGAATGGCGCCTTTCCAGCCTCCAACGCCGACACCTTTCCCTCAGGCGGCTCCTTTCCCGGGTCCGGCGGAGGCGGTCCCTTTTTCTCAAGCTCCCGTCCATCCACAAGCAGCGGCGCGAGGCTCCCGCCACTCTCAGCGGTCGTCCCCGCAGCAGCCTTTCGTCCAGCGTCCGGGCACGGTCTCCCCGCTCCAGGCAGCGCAGGAGGCATACTCCTTCCAAACTCGCTCACCCTTCGCCGTCCCTCCACCAGCGACTGGGAGTGGGGTGATGCATGGAGCGTCCGTCCAGGGACCGCCCCAGGCAATCTCGCCACCGCCCCAGTCGACGATTCCCCGTTCTCATTCCACCCACCCGAGCAGCCCACCACAACCATGGGCGTCGGCGCCCTCGGGAGCGGGAACTCGCGCAAGCGCACGTTCGGCGGCCCGGATGGGCCGTATGGCGCGCATCCAGACGACGGCGACGGCAGCGGCGGGGGGTACGAGTACGGCAGCGAGTCCCGCCCAACGAGCCGGCGCTTCTCCGTCATGGAACTCTGCAACGACGACACCCCCGAGCAGCGGCCCGCCTCCTCCTCCTTCGGCTTATCCGTTCTACGAGGCGGGTCCGCCAAGCGCGAGTCAGAGCAGGCACGCCCAACCACGACGAACGGCCTCATCTCGCGCGCTTCAGCGCTCGTCCTCCACGACCGTGACCAACAGCAGCAGTGGGAGCTCGAGTCCCGGCAGCACGCGAGTGAGCAGCGTTTCGCCGCCGATCCATTCGCCGCCACAACAGGTGGTGGTGGGTTCGGCGGGGCCCGCAGCCGCCCGGGCAGCGTACGCGGGCTTGATGCTGCGGCACCAAACGGCGCAGTTTCAGCAGGCGCTCGAGCAGGCGCAGGCGGACGCGGAGATGGCGGCGTATCATCAGCGGGTGCAGGAGGCGGAACAGGCGCAGCAGGTGCATTTTTACCATCAGCAGCAGCAAATGCAGGAGCAGGAGCGGCGTATCGAGGAGGAGCGGTATCAGGAGGAACGGCGCATCGAGGAGGAGAGGTATCATTTGGAGCAGCTGCACCAGCAGGCCTACTATCCGCATCCCCACCCGCAGCAGCAGCAGCACGCGCTCGAGATGGATATGGCGCTGGGCATGGAGATGATGGAGGGGTATTCGCATCCGCCGCATATGCCCCCGTTGGACATGGAGGCGTCGGCGGGCGGCTATCACACTCACCACCCGCCGCATATCGAAGCGGTGGCCTCGCCGGTGCTGGACTACCTGGGGGATTCACAGGAGTATCATCACGCCGCGCATCCGCACCATCCGCAGCCGCAGCCGTATCCCCACCCGACTCACCATCATCCGCCGCCTATCGAGACGAACCCCGAGCAGACGGCGGTCGAGGTGGGCTCCCCGGTATCGCCGTATTCGCTCGGGTACCCGCATACCCCGCTGGCGGCGTACCCCTACGGGGAGACGATGCCATCCTTGGCGTACAGCGGTTCGATGAATCCGGGGTACTACACTACGCGCCCGGAGGACAGGGTGAAGTTCGAGAGTTCGCAGCTGGACGCGGACCTGGGCCTTTCGGATATGAATATGAGCATGAATATGAGCATGGGCCTGGGCATCGGGTTGGGGGTGGGCGGAGCGGGATGAGGGTTTGAGTTTGAATCTGTTCCATACTTTTAGTCGTGCGGCCTGCTTGTCTGTTTTCATACTTTTTTGGGGTCCTCATACCTAGTATATTATTCCCACTTTATTCTCGTGTCCGTATATATCCTGTAATAGCCTGTAATCTTCGTCACTCGTATACCTTGCACCGAGTCGTATTTTGTGTGTAGTCAAAATCCTACGCATTTTTTATACTGATTGCAGAAATCATTGAACCGCGACTATTGTGAGCGTGGGCCCGGGGCTGCACATGTACAAGAATATAAGAGTTTCAGCTACTCGGCATGCGATTTCAGAAGTTATTCAGGACTTTCGGTGGAACCTCCCGAAATGCCTGGCAAATCAGTGTCGACCACGTTTGAGCGAGCAAGGGCGGCCGCGATCGACAGTATTGCGGTGGTTGAATTAAACATTTAGGAAGAGACCCAAACTTTGTAAAAACGCCCTTCCTGTTTTGAACCGAACTCGCCGTCGATGGCACAGGTTAAAATCAAAGAGTGATGAAACCCATGTACATTATTGCAAAAAAAAACTAATGTGTTTCTACCTCGAGATCTTCGGGGAGGGCAAGGGCCGCGAGAGCCTCCGTTACTAACTAACACATATTCTTGAACTGAGGGTGGTAGCAATATACATTGAACCAGTGGGCAAAGGCATCTGCTGGCTGTTTTATTCCACTTGGTCCCCGTTTATTCCCTCCCACGCTGTGTGTTCCTCCTTGAAAAAGGGAATATATCGAATTAAGACGTCCAGACCGTCACCGAGAAAAGTCTGTATGTCAGGGAGAGTGGTAGGGGGATCTTCCGAAAGGATGAGCTCGAATCGCCGCAGGTTGGTTTTCCGTTTCAGCTGCCCACGTAGGAAATCCATCCAGACTCTCTCCTCGCACGAAAGGACGGGTTCAATGATCAATTCCGTCAACGCTGGCCAAGGATTCGGCTCTGGCGAGTCAGAGGTGAGAGTGGACAGGAGTTCCTCGGCCGAGGGGATTGAATTGGTCCAGATATTCTCAGGCGACGCTGTATAGACCAACCATAGATTGGTTAGCAGCGGGAACAGTTGGAATGTTTCCACAATAGAGGTTGGTGGGGCATAATCAAAACCGATTCGCAGGTCTGATAAATTGGGTGAATGCGTCCCAAGATACTTGAGAAATGTTTCCTTTGAGCTGCTCATGGATGTCGCAGGTAGATGAAACTTGACGAGCTTGGGCATTTCCAGATTTTCGACGAGACTGACCAGATCTTCGTGGGCCCCAGCCCAGTGACTCTCGACGATCGTCATTGACTCGAGGAGTGGAAGCGAGAGCCGTTCTTTATCCCAAGAAGTGCGCGCCCATTCCGTGGGGTGATTCGAACTCAGCTGGAACTGGATCGACCTCAAGCACCCGCATCCATACAATACAGCATATGCTGCATCTCGCGACAACCCCCCAGTGCGCGTGCTCTCTTCGCCTGAACACTTCAGAGTCAGCCGGGCGAGATGGTCCCATCGAAATGGCGAAGCCGGTATAAAAGCGCCCAATGTTGGTGCAACGATGGTTGCCCGACAACAACCCATTCCCCGAAAAATTGGCGACGAGAGTAGTGGCTCTCCGTCTTCAGCCTCCAGATGATCATCGGCGAGTACAACCTGTACCTCTTCCAGCCGCGGAGCATTGACATCCTCCAGTAGATCCATAAGTCCAGCGTCGTGAGGGTCGAGTGTGTGCACGATACCCCAACGTGTGGAGAATGGCAGCAGCCATTCATTTATTGACAAATTATTCCCAAGCAATCGGGAGGCCACAATGGACAGCCGGATTGGGAGGGGAACCGACCGTTCGAGCCATCCAACAGCCGCACTTTTTCTGTCCTCGGTAGCGGCCGTGAAATCCAAGGGGACGTGCAGGGATGCCCAAAGCTGCGGGAGCGCGAATGCAATTGAGCGCCAGGCGCTGCAGATGCGGCCCAAAAGTAGAGGTGGCTCTGTCGGACTCATCACAGCATTGTGACGAGTGGGCAGACAACGCAGGAATATTTCCTGGATAAGATCGTGGGGAAGGCGGCGGGGATAGGAAGTGAGGGCTTTGTGCGAATCGATGTAGTCTTTGACACGATCGCGCTGCGTAGTGAGCTCGAGAAGGAGTGCGTCAAGGCGCGCAAGCTCCGCCGCGTGTGGGGCCAAATGCGCTGCGATTTCCTCAATCTCCGGATCCGAGGGGACGTAGTTTGTACCCAAGTGCGAACGGAATGGAGATTCCATAGAATGGGACGTTGCGTCTGCTGGCATTATCGGTGTAAGACGCAAGAGGCTAGAATGGAAGGCATTGCCCACGTGGGTATCGTGCGACATCATTCAAGTATTTTTGTCTTTGGCGCCAATCGAGCGCACAGTTTGCCCATTCACCAATTTCTTCAAGTACGGTAGAAGCGTTGTTGTATTGGAAAATTGTGTCTCGGCTCTGGTCTTTGTTTCTCATTCGACGCCCAGAGTCTTGCATCCACGCCGGTATTCTGTGGATATGAACTGGGAATGAACTTGAAGTTGGCCCGTGGGATTCGACGATGTTGATTCCAGCGGTGTGGGGTGAACGTAGGAAAATGCCCGGAGCCTTGTATTTTCGCTCTCGAGTTAAACAGTCGGGAGTAAAGAGTTTAAAAACATAGACCAGCCGTCGGATTCACGAGAGATGGTTATGTTACTATGTCGATAATCGGGAAGGGGAGGAGAGGCAGACGGCGATGTGAATCGAGCTTCAAGAAGGTGGCTGGCCCTTCAGATTCGACGACGTTGATTTTGATGGTTTGGTGTACTTCAACAAGCGAGGTACGAGCGTCACCTGTTGAAGCGTCTGGCTGCGAGAGACTAGTACGGAGGAAGATTGGCTCTTCATTTGGAAGAAATCGAAGAAAACAGGGCCTAAAACAGTGCGCTGAAAAAAAAGAAAGGACTAAATAACGTCGTTAGTGAATGAGATTTGGACGTGGAGTAAACCAACAGACTAAGCCGATGTGTAAACCCTAACAGTCCTCGTAAAGAGCGCGATGAAACTGACCCCCCAGCAATTCAATCTCAACTTTGCTAGTTACACTGTGGAAGCGCGACTGGCCACGCTCCTCGCCTTCGTGTCCAGTATTCATTCTATTCATCCATCTCTTAACCCTATTAGTTCCCGATGATGGACATACTAAGTGACCTAGCCCATGCCATTTCATAATTCAAACGAATCCATGAGAATTGTCCTCGCAATTCTCTGAAAACGGTCTTTGGTTCGTGAAGCTGTATCCGCGAGGGCTTGGAGTTATCGGGTTCCTTGATTGAATCACGACAGAATCATTTGCCCACTACCTCGCTGAAATCCCGGGCATGCACACGCCATCCCCTCTTATTAACCTTTGCAGCAGGCCGGATATCCGCCTCGGCATTGGCCTGGAAGGCGGCGAAAGACTGGGCAGAGTTCGGGTTTTGGTTAATCGAGAAGACCATCCCTTGGTTGCACTCCCTGAGTTATTCAAATGGATGAGCTGACTCGCCAGTTGAGCAGGGTAACGGCAGACGTACGCGCCCTGCTTCGAGAAGAAAAAGAGAGGGGTGTTCGCATTGTTGAGGGTGAAACTGAACTGCGGGATGGCCGTCGCGTTAGGGGCGATGGGCTGGAAGCCCGAGTCGATGCCTCCAAAGAGCGGGGAGGAGCAAGGTTCGGCGAAGGTGGTTTGAGTGACGCTCTGGCATGAAATCGATGTCAGTTCCGGGAGGCATTCAAAGGCAGATTGGACGGACGTGGTTTTTGCTCAGGAACTGGAACGTTACGGTATCTCCAGCTTTGGCACTGATGTTGGAAGGTGAGAAGGTGAGCTGGTATCAATGGTAAGTTAAGGGTATAGTCTGAAATAGGCCAAACCCACTGAGTCATCCGCCCCGACTTGCACCAGAATCTCCGACCCAGAGGATGCTTTGGCGGGGGCCGCCGTGGCCTTAGTGCCAACAGCGGTGGCCGTGGAAGCCGGAATGTCTGCCTCGGCATTGGCCTGGAAGGCGGCGAAAGACTTGGCAGAGGTCGGGTCTTGGTTGATTGAGAAAACCATCCCTTTGTTGCACTCCCTGGGTTATTAAAATGGATGAGCTGACTCGCCAGTTGAGCAGGGTAACGGCAGACGTACGCGCCCTGCTTCGAGAAGAAAAAGAGAGGGGTGTTCGCATTGTTGAGGGTGAAACTGAACTGCGGGATGGCCGTCGCGTTAGGGGCGATGGGCTGGAAGCCCGAGTCAATGCCTCCAAAGAGCGGGGAGGAGCAAGGTTCGGCGAAGGTGGTTTGAGTGACGCTCTGGCATGAAATCGATGTCAGTTCCGGGAGGCATTCAAAGGCAGATTGGACGGACGTGGTTTTTGCTCAGGAACTGGAACGTTACGGTATCTCCAGCTTTGGCGCTGATGTTGGAAGGTGAGAAGGTGAGCTGGTATCAATAGTAAGTTAAGGGTATAGTTTGAAATAGGCCAAACCCACTGAGTCATCTGCCCCGACTTGCACGAGAATCTCCGACCCAGTGGATGCTTTGGCGGGGACCGCCGTGGCCTTAGAAGCAGTGCCAACCGCGGTGGCCGTAGAAGCCGGAATGTCTGCCTCGGCGTTTGCCTGGAAGGCGGCGAAAGACTTGGCAGATTTCGGGTCTTGGTTGATTGAGAAGACCATCCCTTTGTTGCACTCCCTGAGTTATTCAATGGATGAGCTAACTCGGCAGCTGAGCAGGGTAATGACAGACGTACGCGCCCTGCTTCGAGAAGAAAAAGAGAAGGGTGTTCGCATTGTTGACAGTGAAACTGAACTGCGGGATAGCCGTCGCGTTAGGGGCGATGGGCTGGAAGCCCGAGTCTACGCCTCCAACGAGGGGGGAGGAGCAAGGTTTGGCGAAGGTGGTTTGAGTGACGCTCTGGCATGAGAACGATGTCAGTTCCGGGAGGCATTCAAAGGCAGATTGGACGGACGTGGTTTTTGCTCAGGAACTGGAACGTTACGGTATCTCCAGCTTTGGCGCTGATGTTGGAAGGTGAGAAGGTGAGCTGGTATCAATGGTAAGTTAAGGGTATAGTCTGAAATAGGTCAAACCCACTGAGTCGTCCGCCCCGACTTGCACCAGAATCTCCGACCCAGAGGATGCTTTGGCGGGGACCGCCGTGGCCTTAGTGCCAACAGCGGTGGCCGTAGAAGCCGGAATGTCTGCCTTCGCGTTGGCCTGGAACGCGGCAAAAGATTTGACGGCGGAAGTCGGGTCCTGGTTAATGGAGAAAACCATCCCTTTGTTGCACTCGTTGGCCGGACTATATTCAATCAGATCAGTGGACTGTGCAATTTTGCAAGAGCAACGAAAAGCATACACCGTCTGCTTGGAGAAGAAGAAGAACTGCTTCGAGCCATTGGTGATGGTGAAGCTGAACTCGGGGACCGCAGTGGCATTGGCGGCGACGAACTGCAAACCCGAGTCGATTCCGCCTGCGAGGGGTTCACAGGGCGAGGCAAAGCTCGATTGGGTGACGGACTGGGGCGAATGAGAATGAGCCAGAGTCTAAGGGACAGAGCTGGATTGACCTAACGTGGTTCCCGTTGAGGAACTGGAATGATACAGTATCGCCGGTGTTCGCTGAAATGTTGGACGGCGAGAAGGTCAGCTGGGTGCAAATGCGTTAGCGCAAGGTCCGGCGTGGAATAGGTGAAACTGACTCCGTTGCCCGCCCCAACCTGCACGAGGATTTTGGCTCCAGAAGACGCAGCAGCAGGCGCCGCGGCGACGGTAGAAGATGAGGCAACCGCGGTGGCCTTAGCAGCCGGGACATCCGCCTTCGCGTTAGCCTGGAAATCCGCGAACGATTTGGTGGCCGAGTTCGCATCTTGGTTAATGGAGAAGACCATCCCCAGATTGCACTCGTCGACGAGACTGGATTTAAACACATGAGCGGACTTTGCAATTTGTAAAGCAATGGAGACCGTACGCCGTCTGTGCAGAGAAGAAAAACAGCGGCTTAGAGGCATTGTTGATGGCAATACTGAACTCTGGTAGGTTCGTTGCGTCGACGGCCACGGGCTGGAAGCCTGAGTCCACGCCGCCTGCAAGGGGTTCACAGGGGGATGCGAAGCTGGATTGCGTGACAGACTGAAGAATCCGAGTCAGAACTTAAGTTCGAAATTTCAAGGTAGCGGATTGGACGGACGTGGTTCTTGCTCAGGAACTGGAAAGACACGACATCCCCAACACTCGCGGTGACATTGGAGGGCGAGAAGATTGTCTGTTTTTAACCACCTTAGGGAACGATTATGTGGTGGAAAAGTTGAAACGCACCTGTCCACCTGGTCCGACTTGGACGAGGATCCTAGCTGCATAGGTAGAGAGTGCGGGAGCGAGAACCGCAGCCGCCAGAGATAAACGTGTGAAAGCCAACATGGCTGAAGAAGAAGAAAAAAAAATGGAAAAAGGAGCCTGTCAAAAGAAGTGAGCAGGGAGCACAAATAGATTGGTGGAGGTAAGTCGACGCACTCTGCTCTTGAAAGAAGGGGGAAAGGGGGTGGAAGAAGAATACAGACGTGCACTGGAGGCACTGTATATATAGTGTCCTATCCCAGCCGACATCATCGGTCATGCGGGAGTTGAAAGTGATGGTAGTAAGAGGAACGCACAAAGGTGCGATTCGCGTCCCTCACTTAGCTGAGGCGTCTTGCATCACATCGAGAACCGATGTACAGTCGTATTGGGTCGTTCCAGAGCTGGAACGTTGGGGCATCACATCCACCATTCGCGTTGTGGATGTATTTGCGGGTCCTTTCAGTTTAATATTGACCGCATCACATCGACAGTCCTTGCACTTCGTGAATGTCGTTAATGAGCTTTCTCAATCTCCGCAGTAGCCGATCCACGCGATGGGCTGTACGGAAAAGGCTGTCCGGCAGGTGAATGTACACAGCACCATTCGAGGAAAAAGTCGCAGAAGCAGTGCAGAACCGTGGTCGGAGGATATTGCCAAGGATATTGTGTTGTTTTCACATACGACGACAACCGGCGCTGTGATAGGGATGATTTCAATCTCTACTTACCTGCGGGAGTTTTCAGGTATGATCAGTGGCCGCCGCCCCGTGACGGCCAAAATCCCTGGGCGTAAGTTGTTACACCCAGTCAAGCAAAATCTTCCCATATGGGAAAGGGTTTTTGAAACTAGACAAACAGACAAATAAGTAGCAATAAATTCTACGTCTTTTGGCTGGGGCGGAAAGGGCACTGAACCATTAGGGGCATTTTCAAGGTAGAGTTTTCAGCGAGGGTGGATTTAGACACCGATGTAGTCGAAATCAGAGCGCGCTTCGGAGGCGCCAAATTCGTCTTGAATCAAATCGCTCTAAAAGGGCTCCTGAAAGTTGAGCTCCCAGGTGCGCTTTTAGTAGTGCGGAAACAAAGCCTTGTCTTTCAGTGGGGTTCCAGGGGACAGGAGGGCGATGCCAACGAGCCGACGGCAGATAAGGTCATCGGCGTGAATTAGGGCATGCATCACCCAGTTGCACATGATGTGCGTTTTGCGCGGGACGCGGGATAACGCAGGTTAAACCTATCCAAAAAGTCTCACGGATCCTGCACCAGAACACTGGCAGAGATTCGTAGACGCGAGTCGACGTCTGCAGTGGATTTTAGCGCATTTCAACAACTCGGGCAGCGGCGAAGTTTGGGTAGGCAAGACGAAGAGATTTTGGGGAGACAGAGAGTACCGGGCTAGCAGATTAATTCGCATTGTGCTGGTGGAGGTATTGTAGGGCGACGCGATGGGTACGAAGACGTCATCCGAACCAGCGGCCATGCAGACGCACTAGTGGAGACGGTGTCCCCTTCCTGCAGTTTATTTTCTTGGGTATTACACGCAGGCTGCGTTCACCCTCTTCCACACCCATTCTCCCAGAAGTAGCCTAGTAGCGCTAGAAGAGACAATTCGCCGAGTAGCACGACCGCGCACAAGGTTCTTGATGAAGGACTCGCTTGCAAGTAAGCCCGTTAGAGGTTAGAAGGCGGAAGACTTCGATGCGGAGACTCCGGCGCAAGCAGGTCAAGAGTGCGCAGGGCAATTGAAGTTGAAGGACAGAACCCTTTCTGTGGAACCAACACATGGAGTCTGGGATTTAAGGGGGACATAAGGCATAGCGTTGGTGAATCTTTCCCAAGAGTGTCCAAAAGAGCTCCAGGAGGTAAAGCGCGCTTCAAGATCAAGAGATTAACCGCGTGGCTCCGAGACTCGGAAGGACCGCACTAGATTCCACAGGATTTCAGGCATCAAGGCGTGGGGAAGGATGGCGCGGTAAGGAAAGGGCAATTGGCTTACTTGGATTTACTGGGGTTGCGTGCGTGTGCTTCGCCCGGCTCTGCAGGCAAAGCTTTGGGGTGGGCGGGCGGAGAAGAAGGAAGCCGGGCCGTTTGATCCGAGCACCGCCACGATCTTTCCTTCATCCCACCACGACGTCTCGAAAGCGGCGCGCCTTCGACGCGGAGCAATTCGCTGTTCGCCCGTGCGCACGTCCTATTTCTGCATCTAGCCTCCCCCGCGTGGAGATGAGGCCTTTGCTTGCCAATGGATGGATTGTCGTGGAGTCTGCAGAGTTAATACTAATTCCGTGCTCAATATTCTTCCCTTCGGTTCTCCAATTCAGCCATCGCCACGCTTCTCTTGAACCCGTTCCGCCCCTATGCTCCATTCCTCCGGTGGCAACCGCTATTAATGTGTCTCGATACTCAGGATTACACCCGCAGAGACATTCGCCGCCGCCGTTTGAAAATATCGGCGAAGATGGTTCACCCGCATAACCAACGAATGCTCGTGCTTCAATCTCCATCTACGGCAGGTCTAAATCCTACTGACACATTTCTTGCAACGTCCTCTCATTCACCATGTCCATAGGGCAAAACGCGTCCCGACTGAGCGCAGTGGCCTGTTTACCTCCGATACATCTGAATCCTTACCTGCCAGTGGAAACTCCCGGGTTCCGTGAAAACGTTTGCGGCAGGAACAGAATTTATCCGGGGCCTTATACTCAGGCGGTTCGGTCTTCGGTGCCGAGGTTATTTTTCTCGAGACACTGGATGTCTGTGAGGCGTATTTTATTGCAGCCCACTAGACCCATGCGCGAGTCCAATGGCTCTTCAGAAATTTTTGTCGCGGTAAACGGTCGCTGCCAGTCGGAAAGTTGAGTATTGAATTGCATCGGGTTCAAGTTCAGGTAAAGAAGAGGTAAAGAAGCTTGAGGCCCAGCCAAGATCTAGAACGCGTTATCGGGGGTTTAGGATCATTGGGTAAGTGAAAAGTGGTGCCATTATGAAAGACCTTGCTTGACAAGGTAATTCCCGTCTCTTTTACCCACCACCACCAATGCACGACCGCGACACCACGGCGGAGACGTTGCTCATGCGCGACCTTGAATCGAACAGGAGCCTTACCCCCCCTCTCCCGCTAGAGGGTAAACACCCCGCTACCTCGTCGCAGTCACAGTGGACTCCGCTGCAGTCCTCCGCATCCATCGTTTTTTCGTGCTCTGCTACGCAGTCATGGCTGTCATCGCGTGGACTGCAACGTGCTACCTCTCCTTCAAACCTATTGGCGCAAAGCACTACGGCGTCAACGGTTATGGCTGGAGCCCCCAGGCGTATCACCAGTTGTATGTGCAGAGCGAGGAGTGGTTTCGCGTGGCGCGGGTGCTTGCATCCATTGTCGCAACGCTTACTATTCCCTTGACGACCGCCGTATGTACGCGCGCGGCGGTAGCGTTCCACCAGAGGAAGAGGTTAACGCTAAGACAGATGATGATGCTGGCGGACAAGGCGTGGATCGAGCCTGTGACGTGGCTGAAGCTCCTTATTGTCGACGGGAGAAGAAGTATTGCCTCGTCGTTCCTCATTGCCGCTATTTTCTTGAATCTGCTTGGTGCGTCCTAATCGTAGTTCTCGTTCCTCCGCGCTAAATGCTACGAAGGCGCTATTATTGCCCCCCTACAGCAGCTTTTTCTCTCGACTGCGACTATCAAAACACCTATTTCGCCAATTATAATGATCCAGATAGATCTGATCGATCACTTTAACAACCAGGAGCCTTCGTACGACTATGGCGAAACCACCGCCCTCCTTCGCGACCGTCTCGGATCGACGGGAACCACGACCCCGCAAGCTCAGCTCTGGTTCCGGAACACGACGTCCAGCAACACCTTCACCAACACCTACCTCATCGCCGGCGAGCAATACACCTTCGGCAACATGTCCCAGCTCGAAGACCCGTTCTTCACGCAGCTTCCGTTGGGATTCTCGACGGGGCTCATCCGGCAGTTTGCCCCGCGCATCAATTCCACGGCACGCAGGGAGAATATCACGCAAGAACAGTTCCCGCAGGGCTGCGACACACTCCCGGGTGCGTTCTACGTCAAGTACGAGAACGTCTCCACACAGAACACCTTTCCCGGGTTCACATTCGAGGCTTGTATGCCTGCGAATGTGAGTGCTTCGCCATGGAAGGCGACGCGCGACCGGCAGGACTTTTCCGAGGTGCTGTACCTTGCGGTGAACCTCACCACCGCTGGTGGGTGGGACGTGCAGGTGCCGTTAGGCACGTTCTTCGCACGTATCACCGTGAACACCAGCGCAGGGTTCTTCGAGCTGCCGAATTACATGAACGGCGGGATCCCGGGTCCTTTGCTGGCAGACGATCCCACCGTTCGTGCACCGGGGAAATGTGATGTGGACTGTGAGCCGCAGACCTTTCTCGAAGATATTTCTCGTCGCGCCACACCCAATACAAACTCCAACGAAGCCGTCTTCAATGAGACATTCAACCTCCAATACAATGTCAACAAAGGCCCGCTCCTGCAGAACGCGCTCGCGCTCTTCGGCTTTGGCTCCTTCATTGACGTGCGCACGCGCGAGATGCAGACCAACTCCTTTGGCATCGACAACGCCACCGCGCTTCAAGCCTATCGCTCATATCAATGCACAGGCGGGATGGTCCCCTTCCTCCCTCTGCTCCGCAGCGAATTCGGTCAAGAACAAATTGGCAACCCAGTTGACGGGTGCTCGCGCCTGCTTGACTCCGAGCCCGCTACCTCGGCACAGCTCGAGATAATGTACTACCTCTCCTCATTCGTCTCCAATACCGACGACGCGTTCCCCGGGGAACGGATCGCCAACGCATTTTCCGCCGCCGCGTTCCTCGCAAACCAGGCCTGGATGCTCACCGTGGTCGACGGGCAGTTAACGGTGAATTACGACTTGGGCGCGGATATGCAGGTTCCCGTTCTGTCCCTGAGGGGGATCATCGTGGTGTCGGTCGTACTGGGGTTGTTTTTGTTGGCGTTGTTGGGTGTGGCGCTGTACGCGTGGCGGACCCCGACGTGGACGACCACGCTCGATGCGTTTGCAATGTTGAGGATTGGTGCGGCGGTGGGTGCGCCGCTGCGCCCTGCACATAATTCAGATGAAGCTGAAAACGAGAGGTGGTTGTTATTCCCGAGGAACGGCGCTGTAGGTGTTGCGGCGTTGGATCAGTTGCCGGGATGGGTGGGAGATGCGTTGCATGCGGAGGGTGCAGAGGCGGTGGGGCAGTTGGCGCTTGGAACAGGGAGCAAAAGTACGGGGAGGGGAGGAAGGTTACGATATCGATGTGATTAGGGCGTTGGTGGCATATGTACCTGTCTGTATTTTTATCCGAGAGGCTAACCACCGTCTGTTTCTACTCTTGTATCGCAGGCCTGCTCGGAAAGCTTTATCCGTACCTTCCAGCAACGTAGCATGACCCGGGGAGCGCTGTTGGTCAGTAGTCCGTCCCAGTGGAAGGCCGGCTTCCCCTGTGAGAAATGACGACTTTCGAGTACAACCAGAAAGCTGCGCGGAAACCCATCCTCCATCGAGTGAAATTCGGTGAGACTGATGGATAGAATATATATGAAGAGTCTATCCCGTCGAGGGCCGTGCGAGGAAAAAAATTCCACTTGAAACCTTATGCGCAATAGAAGGGTGATGGTATAGTTGACACAATATGAGGGAAGGGGACGGCGGAAAAGTCTCCGGTCGGGCCGACAAAGGTCCCAAGGATGCCAGCTGAGGACCCAAAGATTGAAGCAAGACAAGAGCAAAATTTGAGCGAAAGGCTGAAAGCAAGCCGGCAGTGGCGCGGCGCGTTATGATTGGCGTCCGAACACGATCACGGGCTTTGATGGCAGCAATTATGGAACCGCGATTCATTCTGAGCGCCGCCTGTTGAGTCCCTAGGGAAAACAAGTTCAACCGCAGCAGCATTGCTGAACGCGATCGACAACAAGGAGGCCCCCGGACCACGTTGCATTATCTTCCAGAATTAAATCAGCGAACCTGGAGACTTCTTCAACCGCAGTCTGTAATAAAAACTCGCAGACATCTCTGAATAGTCGCCGCTGGCAAAGACCAGCGGAACGGCGTCATGTACTCACCCGTGAGCTCACAGCGCTCAAAAATACCTCCGGTTTTTCGCATATGTGCGACTCGACTGAATTCGCACGACGCCACGAGAACTTGAATATTTCCTTGCCAGCCGAAGGCCAATCTAAAAACCTACGGATAACATATCACTCAAAGGGTCTGTAGCTTGTTCCAGCGGTGGGATCTGTCCGACTTCAAACGCCGATGAGAGTGGGTACACACCTCCGTCGGACGGAGAGTCCGTCCCACGGAGCACGACGCAGCACCGCGCCCGAAGTGGCTGCAGATGCAGATTTGGGGACTATGAGCTCTAGGCTTATAATTACGTGCATCCGAACTCCCGCGTGAAAGTGTGCAATATGCATTGTCCCTGACCATTGTTCATTCGATGGCTAGGAAGGACACGTTCCGCTCTGATATTGCGATGTCCGCGACCAGTGAATGCTCTCGACACCCGTCGCGGAGAGTTCGCAGATCCTTCACACAATCACACATTGTTCATACTTCACGGTCGTCAACCCATCGTATACGCATGATTAATTGGAGGAGCGAAACCAACTTTTATACGGTAAATTAACATTATCAACTGCACGGCGTAATGGACCCACTAAGGACTGTTAAAATTAATTTAAACTCGAGAGATCGAGGGCTCCGAGTAGAAGCCGAGAAAATGAGACTAGACCGATATGGGGAACAATGGTCAAGTTTTGACGCGAGAAGACGGCCGCGATGCGGATGGAGGGAAAAATCAGATGGAACCAACAGGGTGAGGAGTATCACCTGCTTGCACGGTCGTCTCGCTCTTCCCGGGGATCCGATGCCGCTGGGATAAATGAGCGTAGGGCGGGGACTCTGGAAAACAAGGCCGGATCTTGATTCATGCCACGAACGCTGCGCCCCGCCGAGACATAAGTACATCGGCCGATGTCGTTCCCGACGTCGAGCCGAACGACATGCTCATGATGAAGTGGAACGCCTCCACGGTATCACGGAGCGGGTGCCGAGCAAACCCGTCGCAAATTAATTCCAGCGATGAGTAGGAATCCAGCACGAGGTGGGTTACCGCCAGGTTCACGTATACCAAAGCTGTGACATCGGGATGATGGTCCGTGGTTAATCGCGACGGAACAGCGCATCCGTCTTGTCGTAACCTACTTTCCATATGGCGCGAGCCGACTGAATTGAGAGATCACTGGACCGTATGTTTGGGCCTTATCCGCCTCATGTGGCCGACGAATCGGCGGGGAATCGTGGTCACATGCGTACTCTCCGTCCAACGTCGGCCAATGAGATGAACAACGACGATGTCCCCACAGATGAGATAGCGAATATTAAATCCTGGAATTTTTACATCCGCGGAGGTTTATTTCGGCGCGGAACCAAAGCCAGGCTGAGAGTCACCGCCGCTTATCACACCGCCCCTCTCGCCTCGAGGTTTGGGCGGAGAGCCTCTCTCGTGGGCGAGATCCGATAATGCGTGAGCCCTCTGCCCAACGTTGAAGAGTCTCCCGACGGCCAACAGCTTGAGTGCAAAGTGCGAATTAACGAGGAAATTGGACATCATGGATATTAAAGTGTCGCAACGTTGGTCCGACAAGCCCGACAAATGTCTTCATAGTTGCTCCCATGAAATCTTTAGTAATTTGACGAGAAATATTGATCCGCTCCCAAGTATCATTCGACACATGGTCCGTGTCCTGTGGTTTAATGTATTTCAGCCGGTCCCATCGAAAGTTCAACCTCGTATCCACATATCGAAAGTCCAGGTACTGCATTAAAGACGTCGAGGTTCCGGATCTTGAGAGACTGAAGGATGCGACGGAGGATACAAAAACACATTGTCGAAATGTTCAACAGGCCGGTTGCCAAAGTTACTACTCGCGTGCCTGCCCCAGACGCGCCGACAGTTCCGCGAATAATCGCACGGTGGCCGAGGACCGGATAAGCAGGTTGAGGAAACTTATCCAGCGGAGTTCATGAATGAATAGGGGCGACCATAGACAGGCAAGACGCAATTCTGAACAAGAATTTCTTTATTTGAAGTCGACTTGAAGCTTGAAAACTTTGAAACTACCATTTGGTGGCAATTGCGGCAAGAGGCAGAGCAAGAGGTCATGATGTATTGGCATTATTCATTTCGGGGTGGATCGGTCATCTCCAGAGTGCCAGCGTAGAATGGTAGAAACGCGACGAGCAGAGCAAATGAGAGTTCGGCTTGTCATGTAAGAAGAAATGAAAACAAAGACGGTGACGAGGCATTGATGTGGCTGTGTTTCACTCGGGCCGAGAGCCGATTTCGATGGTTGAATTTTGAATATTCTTGGGGACCTCAAGAGATGCACCACGAAGACAGGAATAATCAGTCGACGACCAGGATATACACTGACTCGCTCTCAATTTTTCACGTTGAACGACTCACCCTTTTGAGCAGTGCGACAAGGAAAGAACTCAAGAAGCGCAAGTGACTCCGGTGCAGAGGCTTCGATAGGACAATGCCACAAATAAAAAACGTGGGCGGGAGTGAGAGGCTGGACTCTCATTCAAATGACTCGCCCGCACTCGAGACAATAACAATAATAATGCCGTCGAGTCAGAATAATACTCACGGCCGAGAGTTAACCTTCCTACAGGTTGTCCCGCACTAGCTCCGCACTACGGCGGAAACCGGCGATTAGTGGCGTCATTGATACGTCCCGAAAGAGTAACATGAATGAAGGATACTCCCGAGTTCAAAATGTTGCGATGGCGTGGTGTTCACAAGGGGACTTCCGTTTTGGGCACTCTCCTTGCGCCTTCGTTCAGCAAGACAATAACAACTCCCAATATTAGGAGAGGACCATGGGCACCTTACTGCCACTGATCCCGTGGGCTGCGCGGCGGCTGCCTGCGTCGGACCAATCAGAAACTTTGATGCACGCCGCCCGCAATCTTGAGCTTCGATTTTCGCACAAATTACGTCGAGTCATGATATTCTCACAGTGCCGTACAGGAACTGTTGACTCGACGAGAAAGGGACCCGGCGGCGCAGAAGGCCGGGCACGCAAAAAACACTTACAGAATTCACGCCATTCAAATTTACTAATTTTACGTACGGGATCCAATTCTCTAAGTTCCGTAGCGGGTCCTCAGCGCTCAGGGTCAGGGACGATACATCATTTGTGGGCGTCCATTTCGCACTAGTTGGCACAGGAAATCACCCTTCCAATGGCTCTCGCTTCGTGGAAATCAACGATTTCTACATCCGCTGTG
This sequence comes from Mycena metata, assembly GCA_029378385.1. Taxonomy (NCBI): domain Eukaryota; kingdom Fungi; phylum Basidiomycota; class Agaricomycetes; order Agaricales; family Mycenaceae; genus Mycena; species Mycena metata. The sequence continues at coordinate 5,022 of JARKIB010000387.1, read as the reverse complement.
CCTCGGGTAGTTTCGCGCGGCGGGGGTTATTTCTGAGAGGTAAAAAATTGTTAAACAGCCTGGAGTCAGGGTTTGGCTTACCGCCGCTAGTGGCTCGATACATTTTTTCTGCTGAACCTAGCCGACAATCTACGCGGTCGCATATCGGCACGCTGATCCTGTGTGGCCACACTATGGCCCACGAGGCTCGCGACTCCCAGTTTGGGTTAATGCTCCGCCCAAATATGCAATAGCGTTTTGTTTCCTCTATTCATCTCTCGAGCTGGTGCGGGTGAGATTTTTTTTTCAGTACCCGCCCTGAGATCAAGCACAAGCGGTCGCAGTATTTTGAACCCTACAGAAACGAGACAAAAGAACTGCTCGAATGGACACAACAATAATCCTTCTTGCGTCCACGTCTTTTCCTTACTTCCATTCCGCCCCAGTGTTGATGAGATTTTCAACTTACCGATCGCCCGAACAGTAACACGAAAAAAAAAAAGCAAGCGCTCCGTTGAACGCGATCAGTCCCACCCAGCCTTTGAACTATGTGAGGATATCCATGGATGACCCCACGAGAACGAGATAAGGGAGGGTCTGAATTCGAATGGACAGAATACTAATTATATTTGTTCTCTCGTCCTCATCATTGCAGCTCCAGAACTACGCTAGCTTGAATCTAAATCGTCTGAATCCTGTACAGAGATCGGTTTGTAAGGATATTCCTTAATCTCTTCTGTTGATCCTTCGCGAACCAATTAACGCTGGATGTACACAGAGTTGCCACAAATCTACCGAGTAATTTATTCACGACGCAATGCACTGTAGATGCAGATCCCGGAGAGTCGCGGTTAGACCTGAGTTGAAGATCTAATCTACCCCTCCCCACCATGTACAGCCAGGAATTAATTATCCTGGGTTGTAACTTTCTAAATCCAACAGTCCTTAACCAAAGTTGAACTTGAACCCATTCCCAAATGAACAGACGCCGCGAAAGGAAAAACTCATCGAAGACTCAAACTTCACAATTGAATGAGGAAACAAAATAATCGCACACGGCGCCAGCCGGCAACCAAAAAATCGAGCGCGCGTCTACAGATAGAAACGAAGGCGTCTATTGCGAAACACGATCGAGGAGATTCGGCGTCTAACCGGGGCGCTTAGCGAAATGAATTGACACGCGGTTATCAGGAGATTATCTTATCATCCCGGATTGGGTGAATTTTCTCGGACGCAGTCGAGTCCAGGTACGGATGGTGTGAACTCAAGTCGTGGATCCAGACGCAAGCATACCGTAGGCAATTTTGGTGTCTTACAGTACGCAGGATATCACCGAAGAATTGCGAGCACAAAAAAAACAGCATCTTCGTTTCTGGAGCGGTGCGGCAGTACAGAGAAGTACAGGTAGTAAATAATTTGTTAATATAAGTAGCGTAAGAGCGTAAGGAAGCGTCAAGGGGCGTGAGGATATAAAGAGCAATAAGTAAGCCGTCGTTGGGCGGACGCGCGCGGCGAGGGCGAGGAGCAGAGGAAAGCAAGATGTTGGTGATACACGAAGAAGACGGAGAGGCAAGATACGTGTTGTGAGGTGAGATGTGGTGATGTACAAAATGCGTAAAGAGATCGCCAGGATAAATATGTAGGTAGGAATGAGGTGGGAGATATATATACAAGAAACGGCGCGGGCGGGGATGATGTACAAGAGGGAGTCTAGAGCGAGCGTGGGCAAGGGAGGGCGTGTACGAGGCGGAGGGGAAGGACAGGACGCGCGGCGTGGTGCATAGGGCGGCGCGGAGGAACAGGACGACGGCCAGCGGGGTCAGAAACCTCGCCCCGCCATCATGTCATCGAAACCCATATCCATATCCCCCAAAGTGCATCTCGAGCGGCTCCCCACCGTCCCCGAGCATCGGCTCCCCAACGCCGCCAAGCCCAAATTCCGCCTCGTACGGCGTCGGGAACTCGTTGCCGCCAGAGACCGCGGGGAAGGCGGTGCAGCCCAGCTCCCACCCGATCTCGGGGATGCGCGCGATGTCGAAGTCGCCCTCCGCGAAGCCCGCAGTGGGTGCGGAGGCCCATGGGGACGCCGCCGCCCATGCGGAGGCATACGAGACGTAACCGTCTGCGCCCATCAACTCGGAGCCGAGTCCCGTGTCACCCGCGGTCGGATAGGCGGCGTCGTGGGGGAGAGACGCATATGAGGAGGTGAAGGCGGAGGGGTCGAACGAGGAGGTGACAGGTGTATACGGCGACGACGGCCCAGAGCCGTCCGTGCTCGAGGGCGGTGACGTGGGTGATATTGTCGTTGAGAACATCGACCGCAGGAAGTCTGAGGACTGCCAAAGGCGTATCAGCACCAGTATCGACGCGGAGATCAGTAAAAAAAACGCACCTGCAGGTTCGCCTCGAAGTCGTATGCGCCGCCGAAAGTGGGCATGTAGTCGAATCCCCCATTTCCGTTCCCCACGCCATGACGGACGAGTATCGGCATGAGGCTCGCGTCACCATCCGCGTCCATCGAGCCGGAGGCATAGCCGCTCGCCGGCAGGTAAACGTTGGGTATCTGGATTGCTTGGTACGGCGGGGGAGTGGGTGCGCTGGCGCTGCGCGAGTGCTGACGCGGTGTGGGGACGACAAACTCGACCGCCTGCGCCGCGGGGGCGGAGCCCTTCCGGCGCTTGGCGGCGCTGGAGGTCGATGGCCAGGGTCGCCAGACGCGGAGACGCTGCTGCGATTCTTGGCACCGGAGCGTTGAGGGCGGTAGACGTAGTTGGGGTGCAGCGTCTCGTGCTCGCGCTTCTTCTCTTTGGCCAAATTCTCCCAGTACGAGCGGTCTTCAAGGGAGAGCGCCTTCCACTGCTGCGAGATCGTCTTGCTGAGATCAGCTTGACGCTGCTTCTTCCCTGGCGCGTTCGCTGCCAGAGAAGGGGAGTCGGCGGAGGAGGGGCCAGATCCGACGCAGCAGGGGAAACGAGCCATGCAGACGCACTATTGCCGACGGTGGCCTCTTCCCAACAGTTTATTTTCCTGGGTATTACACACAGGCTGCGTCCACCCTCCTCCAACCCCATTCTCCCAGAAGTAGCCAGGTAGCGTTAGAAGAGATAATGCGCTGAGTAGCACGACCGCGCACAAGGTTCTTGATGAAGGACTCGCTTGCAAGTAAGCTCAAGGCTTTCAATGGGGAGACTTCAGAAGTCAGCTAGGATTGCGCAGGGCATGTTGAAGGACAGCATTCTTTCTGATTTAGCGGGGACATAGTAACACGTAGGTAGTGTTGGTGAATGAGTCCTTCCCATGAGTGTTCAAAGGAGCTCCAGGAGGTAGCAAACGGGGACCGCGTAACTCCGAGACTCGTACTGTCGCCCGCGCGCCGCTTTCGAGTGCGCATCTGGTGCGCATCGTGGTGGGAAGGAAGAAAGATCGTGGCGGTGCTCGGATCAAACGGACCGTCTTCCTTCTTCCCACCACCATCACCGCCAAACTTGCGCCAAACTTGAAGCTTTGCCTGCAGAGCCGGGCGAAGCACACCTTCAGACCCCAGTGTAACCCCAAACAATCCAATCGCCTTTTCCTTACCGCGCCACCCTTCCCTCGCCTTGATGCCTGGAATCCTGCGGAATCTAGTGCGGAGTCCGGGGGACTCGATCGGATGACGCCGACGGATGGAGTCTGCAATTCCGCAATTCTTCCCTTCGTTTCTCCAGTTCACTTCGCCTTTGTCGGCGCATCGCCATCGCCATCGCTGCGACCCACGCTTCTCTTGAACCCGTTCCATTCTTCCGGTGGAAACCGCTACTTATTAACGTGTCTCGATACCCAGGATTACACCCGCAGAACATTTGCTGTCGCCGTTTGAAAATATCGGCGAACATGTTTTACCCGCAAGACCCGTTCAATTCCAGCGGCAAGTTATTCGTTCCCCTTGGATTCTGATGCACTAAATTTAAGATTAAGGAATTTAGAGCAGGGCCAAGGTTTAACGTTGAACTAGAAAATCAACGAGTGCCGAGGTCGTTACCAAGAAGCTGCAACTCCGGGCGACCCAATGTGCTACATCGATTCCGCTCCTACTCTTCGTAGACCTCTTGAAAGGTATCTACGCCAGCGTTGACCTAAGTATCTGTGGGCACATCCTTCAGCCGCTACGCCTCCGGTCTAACGTTCGTACCTACGTGTAATCAAAGCGGCTCTTGGCAGGAACATAGTCTTCCCAACGAAATCGAAATTTGCGCCTGCTTGCTTGCTCAATTCGGACCCAAAACGCGTCCCACACGCCCGAATTCCCCGCAGTACTATTCAATCACAGCTGCCGCAACGCCTCGCGCGTTGCTTGTTGTTTATGACCTCGCTGTGCTCGACCAGTGGTCGACACTGGACGAACTTCGGATTTTTCCTCTTCTCCATCAGGTGCCAGTACGCTATGCAACGAAAGATGTCTGATATTCCTGGCCTCTTATTTAATCCCGAGCGCGATGGAATACGCCTCATTAACTTCAAGTTGAATCTCCGCCGCTGTGATCTCCATACACGGCCGGTCGAATCTATACGCGTCCCGGTGCTACTCTCCCAGATCCTGCTTCCCTTTCACAGGCTTTCACTCGCTCTCAAAATCTGAAACATTTTCGGCAACGTCCTTGTCTATAGGGCAAAACGCGTCGCGACTGAGCTCAGTGGATCTTTTACCTCCGATATATCCTCACCTGCCAGTGGAAATTACCGAGATGGACTACGATCGTTGGCGTGAAAACGATTGCGGTAGGAACTCGTGGCCTTATACTCAGGCGGTCTTCGGTACCGTGGTTATTTTTCTTGAGACACTGGATGTCGGTGAGACGTATTTTATTGCAGCCCGCTAGACCAGAACATGAAGAAAAATTAGGAGGATTTCCGGCTCTCGTCGAAAATGTGATCTTGCCTCGGGATGAACTTGCTGCCCATTATTCAGGGAAGCGCCATGGTAATTGTTCCTATCCCACACCAGGTAGGCGCCGGGCGTTCCCAATACCACCGTTGGTACACTGGTAAGTATCATGCTGTCGT